>JAVTVY010041134.1:0-19646 GCA_036873755.1 Hanleya hanleyi
GAAGCCATTTTAGCCGCCTCATTGCCTCATTCAAAAGCCTTGTCTATTTCCGTTTTACATAGAGAAGTGCTTTTAGTTGGGTTTAGGTATACATGTTTTTTTTTTAGATCTTGCAGAATATATAGATGAAAGGAATAACTATGTACATTATTTCCGGACAAGATTCGTTTTCACTAGGCTTGATTTGGCTACACTCAGGAATTCAATATTATGTGATCATAATCATATTCATAATAGGTGATCAATAACAAACTATTAAATTAAACAAACCAACAACATAAATATATTATAAATTTTATCCTGGAGTGACTCACTTTTTAACATACTCGACCCAAAGCATACCTTTCAGCTGAAAAGATTGTTTGTTGGGTTGTGTAAGCTTAGGCGTAGTAAATTTGGCACGGGGTATACATTTCGCATTTTGTCGAGAAGAATGAAATACTTCTGTATCAGCCACTGGCACAGAAAGTTATGTGATAATTTAGACTATGAGAACTGTATTCCTGATACGCAAAATTGTCTACTCGAACTAATACTAAGAATGCTTGAAATCCAAGTGTATTTGACACAAGGCGCACAAACATTGTACTGCCCTAAATTGAATACATATGCTGACTAATTAGGGTTGATGTTTCGGAGTTTCGGAATAGTTAGAATGCTCGTGGGCCTTGTGTCAAATATACTTGGATTGCTACGAGACTTAGTTATCGGGAAATTAGTCATTTTCCGCAGTTTGAAATAGAATTTTCTCTTATTTTGCTTTCTTTTTATTACTACCATTTGACATATTTATAACATTCTTCGTTGGAAGAAGGAAGTCAAAATAAGTCTAAATCGTTTGAAGAAACATTTAATTTCGCAGAGTGATACACAGTTAACAGAAAACTGTCACATTGCCTCAAACGTCATAACTATTTTTTTTATGAAAACTGGTACCAATAACATAATATACACCCATTGACACTGTATCTTGACAGTTGTTGACTGTTCAAAGTCATCACTCATTTTCGTTCGAATGACATTTACGAAATCTTTCTTATCTCTGCAGTAGCTCATCATCTGTGTACGCTAAAGGCACATTGCTACAAAAGATCAATCAGATCAGCACACACACTGATAACTAGTAAACAACGAAATAGAAAGTGGTTCGGCTGGTTCACACTGTTCTTCGCAAATAAATACTAAAGAGGGTCGTTGACGCGGCGAGTTGTAATCGTTGCAACCACATTCTGCGGTAGACTGAGACTTTTTGTTACATATGGTCCTTGACTACAGTTACTAAGGTATTACATTAAATTCAGACGACAGTTATTATTGTAACGTATTGAAGAAACATGCAACCCTCATGGAAAGTTTATCTCGCAATAAATATCATTTGAAAAACTGTCGAAAACTATTTTTTTATAAAATGGCAACAATCTTGTATATGTATGGTCTGTTGTGGTTCTACACGCTTATTGATGCAATGATTACAGCAATTGCTTTCCGATGTTCAAATCAAGCCTGAGTATGTACGCAATTCGTTTGACACCAACACTATGTTTTGTTATCTATTTGTAACGTCTGAGTGATAAAGTCACCAAAGGTGGGGATCGTAAAAACTTTCTGAATTTTCAAAGCATTATGGTACGTATGTCTCACCATACTAAATGTCAATCATCTTTTACCCACTTAGAAAAAAATCATAAAAATTAAACTAAAAAATATTTGGATACCGGTGATTGCAATCTTTCTGTTAACCTTCACTTCATTTGAGGTTTATCGATCACTTTAATAACGCACAGTATTGATATCGTTTGACACTTTTGTCTTCACATACTGAATACATACTTCTACACTAATAGCACTATGATAGAAAGCGATCTCAGGCAAGTCTCCATGGACTAAATAAGAAACAACCCGAAATAGGAAGTCGGGCTGTTTGACATCCTTGATTTGTCAGAAAGAAATACAGAAACAGTGTCATTGACATAGAGAGTGGTGATCGTTGCAACAAAACTGCTTGTCTGACGAGAGTCTGTAACTGACTGACCGATTTTGTGGCATATGTTTCTATTTTCTAATTTCCCCTGGTAGAGATAGTGCACAAGAGGAGTCGAAATGTTGTGGGAGAAAACGTAATTTTGCAGGCTAACGTGACTGTAAACAAAATAATTTCCCGTGAGAGTTATTCGAGCTAACATGTCATCAATGAGCTGCACACGAGTCATTGCCGCATTACGGCTATCAGACCATCTCAGGGCGGTTTCGTGGCGCGAGTACACTTTCCCTTTCGTTGATTCTTTACCGAAGACGTGAAACACTGGTTTGTTGAGGGACAACTGGGGACGCAGAAGTGTTGTAACTTCGTTACACAGAGCCTGGATTTCTACAAGAGAAAATAAAATACACACAGTAAATGCCATTTTGAGATGCGAATGTTCAAGATATGCTTTTGAGAGATGAATAATTTAGCGGTCAACGGGAAGCGAACCCACGACCACGACTCTGTGGTGATGGGCTATACCGCATACAAATTCAGCATTTCTAAAAATGTATTATCCACAATAAGCCAGTTGCGCAATTAGCAACACCCACGAGATTGAGTAGGTAGTCTTAGGGGCAATTTTACGGCAGTATTGCCTATGGATAGGTATGGTTTAGACAGTATGAGCAACTCGACGTCGAGTAGGGGTCGTGGGTTCGATTCCCGCTGACAGCGTAGTTATTCTTTCTCTCTTAAAACAAGTCATATATTAATTGCTCATTGCAGGAACATATCCATACCAATTCAGCATTTATAAAAAAATGCATTATTCAAGATTCATTTAGTAAGACGTTATTATTGCTAACATATCACTCAGGCAAATGTATTGACAATAACCTATTTTTACTCACTTTGGTTATGTAATTCAACTTTTACTTGCTCTTTCGTGGTTCGAAGAATTTCAGACCTCTGAAGGGCATAATAACGTCTCTCTGCCTTCAGGACACTGTTGATGTAGGCGAACCCGTGAAGTGTTACACCCGTTAATATTATAGCAGCTGTGATTAGAACCACCGTCAATATTTGGATAAGATTTTGCCTCTTTTCCACACACATTATATAATGTGTGTAATCTGAAAATAAAACGTCAAGAAAATATTAGCTAATCATAAAACAATACCGCATTTAATTTAACTTACTAAGGACAAAGAACATTTCCATTTTAACTAATGGCACCCCTTAATATACAGCAAAATATAGACTATGTGCAGCTTTCAACATCGTAAACCGTTAGTGTCTCGTGACCTTTCTAAGCTAATGTAAAGGGAACGAGTGCATTTTTTCAGTACATTCCGGTGTCCGCATAGGGAATATCTGACAGGGTTTTGCTAATAGTTTGGCTTTTCAGAAATGTACACATATGTTACCATCACGCACATATGGTAACGCCATAATCCACATAAGGCTGCGTGTTATTTCATATGCAAATTAATTATTAAAAAAAAAACGCTTTTATCCTACATATGTCCTTTATAATTTTAAACTACTTAATGCCACATTATGCCCTTCGGTATGTTGGATAGGTTAATGGGCGCATTTTCATTTTGATACTGATTTATTCGTTGCCTTTTGGTTGTTATCATTAGCAGGTGGGAACTAACTGAACGATTTTTTGAATATGATATTTGGTATTTAATTAACATTACAGACAGTTTGATCATGAATGCCTGATGTACACATATGTGTACATTTTCTACTTTATGACGAATGCCTAATGTGCACAAAAGATAACACTTTTTTCCAACACGAGAAATCGAACTCGTAACACGTTAACTTTGTGTATTTTGTACAACTTGGAAGATGTACTGATAAAATATATTCAAATATATAGACTGCGCCAGAAATAAATTACCTGTAGGAAATTTAATCCCAGGTGAAATTTAGGTAAATTTCGACGACTGTGTGTCAAGGTTTATTTTGTGCGCACGAATGAAACTGATGGTCAGTGGTACAAAGAGAACAGTTACCAATGTTACCATTAGGGTTAGGGTCAGGGATTAGGGGCTAGGAGTTAGGGTTAGGGGTTAGGGTTAGGTCTTGGGAAAAACATTGAGTGTTCCTGTCAGGCTCATGTGTGGCGGAGGGATAATACATGATTACTGCTTGCGCATGAATACAAAAAACGAACTACTAAGGGTTAGCCTTAGTGTTAAAGTTACGGGTTGACGTTAGTTCAGGATTAGTTAGTAGTTAAGGATTTGGTTTAGCGGTTAGGGTTAAAGGCTATGAGTTGAGAATAATGGATGTGTTGGGTGCAGGAATAAGGGTTTGTTTCGTCCGAAAGATACTTGCCGTTTCTTCGACGTCTTCTACAGACTTTCTGAATTTCCGACTATTTCTGTTTCTCGCTGGAGCTGTGAAACAATAACAAGGATACGTCTTAGTAACATCAATGACAAATTGGTGGTCAACGAAATATGGACACTCTACCATGCAGGTTCGGCCTCCGTCATAAATGAATTTCATTATCCAATCAATAGGCCCCTTACAAGTATTACTACTAGTTTTGAAAATTAATCGACAATATTATTCCATTGCTGTATTGACGTAATCATACACAAACATGAACTGACTAATTTGATTTTGTAATTTGTAAATGTTCAAAATTGAAAAGTAGAAATACTACAGTAAAATCAGAGAAGCCCTTATTTTCAATTCATGAGTGTCTGAACCAAAAAACTAAGTCTAGAGGTAATCGGGGAATGCTTGACAGAAGGCGCACCCAACCATGTGGGGAAAACATCGAGTGTTGCTGTCGGGCTCATGTGTGGCGGAGGGATATTTTTACTGCTTGTGTGTGCATACAAAACAACTAATAACTTTCTAGGTTAAGAGATATGATGTTAGTGTTAGCGGTTAATTGTTGGAGTTGAAGGTACTTCAGAATTATGAGTTAAGTACTTGGGTTAGTGATTATTGGTTAAGGACTATGATTTTGAAACAATGGGTAACGTCTGGCATGCGTTGGGTGTAGTAGGAATAAGGGTTTGCGTTTCGTGCGAAATGTACTTACCGTTTCTACGACGTCCTCTATAGACTGAATTTCAGAAGATTTCTGTTTCTCGTTTGAGCTGTCAAACAATAATAACATGCCCCCAGCGGTCAAAGTCCCCCTATCTTGTAGAAATTGCATTTTTAAACTTGAGAAATACGATCTCAAGCGAGATTTTATATCAGGGTATCTGCATAGGAAATTTGGAGGGAATATGTTAAAGGTGAACTGCAAAGCTTTTAATTTTATCTAAAATGTTGCTTATATACATCTTGTCTTATATGACATAACTTTTATACGTTTTTTGAGCAAATATATTTTGCAAAATTGTACTAATAACAATATTTAAGTTATCCTGTTATAAATCCGTCTTGAAAACTTGCATCGCTTGTCTCTCTTGGTTTGTAGAACGTTATGACGTTATAGTGGTCTCCTTCATTCAAGTTTTATTTAAATGTGACGTCATGCTACGTCGGATGAATGAACGAGGGCCACTATCACGTCATGACGTTCCAAAAACAACGGGAGGCAAGCGATGACGTTCTGGATCTCGTTTTCTTGTGGTATAAGTTTTGACTTCTCATATACCCAAAATAAAACAATAACCCACAAAACTATTACCACACTTATCTGTAACAACTATAGAAGTTCTTGTTTTATGACATTTTAACAGAACATTGGAAAGCTTTTCAGTTCACCTTTAAGTAGGTCTGAAGTTATCTATTGAAAACCATTTTTAGACCAGTTTAGACCACCAGGTGGTGCCACCTACAGGCAGATGTGGGCGAAAAACAATCGAGGTCTTGTATCAAGGTATGTGCACTGAAATTTGGTGGGAATCCGTTAAGTAGGTCTGAAGTTTTCCACCGGAAATCAATTTGGGAGCAGTTTTCACCACCAGGTGGCGCCACCTATAGGCGGATGTGCATGAAAAACAATCCCAAGTCATGACACGCTTCAAGGTATGTGTATATAAAATTTGGTGGAAATTGGTTAAGTAGGCCTGAATTTAACCACCGGAAACCACATTTCCGAAGTTTTCACCACCAGGTGGCGCCACCTACAGGCGAATGTGAACGGAAAATAATCCCAAGCGAGGTCTTGCGTCAGGGTAAGTGCATATGAAATTTGGAGGGAATCGGTTTAGCAGATCTGAAGTTATCCACCGGAAACCATTTGCACGCACACACTTACACACTTATACACACACACATGGACGGACCCAGATACCATAGTCCCCTCAGGTCCTTATTTGCGGTCAGTGGATTGTGAACTCTTCACAATACGGATTCTGACGGTCAGAAATGAATTTCCTTTAACCCTATCCGGCAGGGACTATTTGGGGCAGGTCTGAGATGAGTGGTGGGGGTAGAGGGTGGCTGATTAGGCTCCACCTAAATTCCTTACCCCTAGACTAGATGGTCGAAACATTTCACACTGAAATATGAAGTAGCATCTACCAGAAAATATAAACCCAAGATGGCTGCCATGATAACGTCACAGTGACGTCATATCCAAAATTTGTCGATTTTGGGGTCGAGTTTTAGAAATTTTTAATTTTGAAGTTTTCTTCGAGGAAAGAATGTAGTGAATAGAAGAAAAAAATATTCCGATTTCAAATAAATTACTATAAGGCGCTTTTTGCGAAAGAAAAGGCATCAAATTGCGAACAACCGACAAACACTACTTTTTACTTACATCTCATGGCTACCATCTTGAATTTATCCATGATGCACTGCTCGGAGGTTTATGCAAGTGGTCTCAAAATGTCCGCAATAATTCCTTTACGAAAAGTCACAAAGTTTCAGCGTTCACCCTCTAACGTTCCGGAGCAGCAACGAAAAGTTCACTAGAAGGGGCTGAATCAGCCCCCTCCCCCCGCCGGATAGGGTTATAAGTTCCTTGAAACTTTCAAGATTGAAAAGTAGAAATACTTCCAATTCGAGAGTGTCTCAACAAAAACTCCAGTGGTAATCGGGAAATGCTGGACACAAGGCGCACAAAAATTCTACCGGTGACACCGGGTATCCTTTCAATCAGTCACCTTCCTTGCCCCTGTGATACGCGAGATCAGTGTCACGGGTTAATGGTTATGTTTATGGGTTAGTGTTAAAGGTCAGTGATAATGCTTAGTATCAAGTGTTGGGATTAGGGCAAGGGTTAGTGTTAGGATTGGGTCTTAGGGGAAGACAGGGTTAGGCTGAGGGTTAGGTCTTGTTAAACATCATTGTTGCGTGTCAGTGCTAACGGTGACGCAGGGATAATACAATAATCTGTTGTCGTATGAACACACAAAAACGAACTACTGGCTATTTTTTTGTTAATCCCAGACTCTGTTTCTCGTTGAATCTGTCAAAAAGAACAGTACAATACCAATAGCTCTAAAAACAATGTCTAGTTTTAATTGGACAATATTGACACAAGGCACACAATTATTCTACAATTGACTGACGATCTGGTGGGCTAATTTCTATCAATTTCCTTCCTTGATTTTGTGATCCATACACTATCATATTTGGAACGTAGAAATACTATAAAATCAGAGAAATCTGTAATTTAAAATATATGGATGTCTCTTAACTAAAAAACCAAGTCTACCAGTAATACTTGGCACATGGCGCACAATAATTATATCGTTGACTAACCATCTGGTTATCTTTTAAGAGCGCGAAAAGAAATAAGGAACTTTCAGTGGTAATGGTCAAGGTTTATGGGTAAGTGGTTATTGATTTTATTGGCGTTAATTGTATGAAAGTTATAGTAGCAAGTAGCGGATAACAAGATATTTCATTTGAGTCACGGCTAAGCTTAAGTTTAGAGTTAGCTGCAGGGTCGATTGTTTTACAGACTTTTTTAGAATATTGTATGACATAATACATGTTATGTATACTGAAGTGACAAAAATGGATACCCTGAGTGATCTCCGTCGAGATGGATACCTGTTACATGAAATAAATGTCATATCGCATAACTTACCTCAATATTTGTTCGCCAGTTAATGTTGCAAATCAATTCGAGTTTGAGTGAACTTGATGTATAAGCTTAAATTAGATACAATTTTCGCATTTTTTTAACGAGAGTCGAACTGTGGAAAGATGTCTCCTATTCGTCGAACCTATATACCCGATCTTGCAGAACGCGCCAACATCTATTGCGCACCGTTGCCACTTGAATCTAATCCGGAATTACGGACTGAACTTAAAGTGATGCATATGTCATCGCGTCGTCAAACATCGATGGTCAATGTCAGTGGATTATGGATGACCAAGCGATAACACCTGCTTATTGATTTCGTGAATGAACACTCACAGAAGGACCTGCTTTCAGAGTTATGGAATAAGGGCTATCAGTCGCGTGTAAGAGAATATGGTTAGTTCAGGCTCATGACTATAGCGTTAGGCATATAGAATTCTTAAAACAGTGGTGATTTAGTTATATAAGGGAACGGATCATAATGAGTAGTGGATCACTTGCTCTTTAAAGAGAGTTATATTTCTCAAAACGTCAGTAAAGTGCCCGTTCTCTGACTTAAGTGAATGACCTGCTTACTCTGAACAAATAAAGATCAAACTTGCTTTTTATCTTTTGATGGGAAGTGTGTACGCATGTCGGGTGTGAATTTGATTGATCGTACGTTCGCCGAAGAAAAAGTGACATTTCCGTTTCCACGACAAGCGGCATTCAATAGATTCGCCATTAACTAAATAATTAATGTTTCATTTTGGAGGGAATTCTACAATTAACGGATCAGTCAGATTTGTACATACAACTTGCGCTGCGTGATGCAGGCACATCTAGCCGACAGCTAGCAAAAATATGAGTTTAGGGGAAGTCCTAATTTCTTTCCAGGAATCAATATTAGGCATCCTTCAACACAGTTTTACCCCTTATGTTGGAGTGCAATAAATATGATCTCTTTAGAAACGGTGATCCGCTACCCGTGATTTTGATCTGTTACCAATTAGCTACTGACAATACGTTTTTTTTATTTCCTGCCGAAAACAAAGCCTTTCCACAAACAATATACAGTGAAGTAACAAGGAATAAATTTTCTTTCACATGACACTTATTTGGGGATTTAATTTTGAAATATTTCACGCAGATAACGTCTTAAGTAACTTACTTGTCAAATTGCTTCGAAGATGCTATCAAACATAACTTTCCTCAGATTCTTGCCCTCACATTATGTCGCATATTATACTTACGTTAATTGCCGTTTAGGAATTGCAGAGAAGACGTACAAACGACTGTCTACTACATCTTCAGCGACTTGAATACTCGCGTTAAACGATTCCTCATCAAATCAACAGTTCTGGAAATGAAATGAGATATAGAACTTCACTGCAAGTCGGAGCTCAGGCTGTCGGGCAAATACATGCAAATTTGCCAAATTAAACGGAATGGTAGGTGTTATCGTTACATGCAGAAAGCAGCCGGATGCAAACGTACATCAGTCCTTTATCCCATTTTGGTTCAAGGGTTTAAAGCTGAGCTGCGCTAATTAGGCAGTCGTCGGTACTTCTGTTATACGTTGTATGGTTTCAATACGCTATATGTACCACAATGTGGCGACAAAAATCCTAGGAAAGTTACGATATGTGGCCTATGCCAAAACCACATTCTAATTCTAATTGAAATTTTGTTTTGGCGAGCATTCCATGCGCCGAATATCAGCCATAACGGATGCTATTACATCCTGTCACATTTTGAATGTTCATACGATTCATCAGACACCTATGGTACGTTTCAAACAATGTACATGTCTTGTTTTAAATAGAATCGCTATGTTACAGGTGACAAAACGATTCGAATAAAGTCATGCGGCTCATTTCATAACCCTCACTTTGATGTGCGGAAGGTAGGCGCTGATCAGAACACTACAGCAGGTATCTAACAAATCCATGCTTAGCGTATCAAAGGCTATTTTATAGAAAACATTCACTCGCTACTTCACCTTTCATGTTCATTACACTATTTCTGAGATAAATCTATCCGTCTGCACTCTCCTATTTCCAACACGAAAACGTAACCCCAGCCTTATCTTTACCAAAGGTAGTTCAGAACCACACACAGGTAGCGCTGTACTAAGGTCAAGCCGTCGATTATGCAAATTTCACAATTTCCTGCATTGCGTCCTTCCGGGTTAAGAAGATTATAGCATACGCAACATGAAGAATTTTGTCTCCAGTGTTCCTCTGTTTAATAAGTTGTTGGTCGCCTGTATGATTGTGTTAATGGTATCGTCCATGTGTATAGCATATAGGGACTATCAATGATTTATATTTCTGGCTTTTAACATCCACTTAATGTGCTAATGGAGAGACCATACACATGTGGTGTAGTAAGTTATCTCCAGCTAATTATGCGTGGAACATTTTTATTAATATTTTCTGCAGTTGATTACTTTTTCGCAAGGAAAAGGTACGAATTCTACACACGAGCCGTATAAAAGCAAATTATATTCTACCCATATGTGTGAAGATCTAAATCTATAAATGGAGTCTCTGTATTGCATTTTGACTTCTGAATAGACACTCATTATAATCGAGGATTTGTGTTCCTTTCTGAGGCTGCGAATAGTCTCGTTAAAGTGTGTAAGCTGAAAACGCAAGCTAATATGGTAAATACATGGTAAAGTATAAGGTTCTAACACATAATTGCGTTACATTATACTTCTGTTACAGTTACACGAGGAACCATGTTGCTCAAGAAAACGAGGCTACTGTAGTGACGTTGAACGTACAACTAGGAAAGGTGCTGCCGCCAAAAATGAAGGCTGATGCTTAACAGCAGTTAGCATGATAGTTCACTGTAGAAAATTTGATGGTCAAATTATTACTTTTTTCCAGGAAGTGAAAATCGTCGGTGTGAATTGGAGAGACAGAGAAAGGCGGCAGCACGAGATGCAACATTCAACAAAACCATTAGCAAAAAACTTAACAAAACCGTCAACACAGAGCGGTACACTTCTCAGCAAAGAGTCCACACGAAGCGGTATAGTTTTCAACAGAATGTCATTACCGAGCGATACAGATTCCACAAGGGAGAAAACATCCATGTGTACAGCTCTTAAGAGAGTGGCAACACGGACAGGTTGCCGTTGCAACAAGACGTCCATATCAAACTGTATTGTTCTCAACCATGTGTCAACACTGAGAGGCAGAGTTCCGAGCAAAGTGACAACACGGAGCGTCACAATTCCCAACAACGTTTCAACACCGAATAGCGCAGATCTCAAGAGAGCGTGAGCGAGAGCATCGAGAGGTACAGTTGTGTCAAGATCACGAGGCATAGTTCTTAACAAAACATCCAACACCGAGAGATAATGTTCTGAAAAAAGCGTCACAACCACAACGCACAATTATCAACAGAGCATCTACACCGAGAGGTACAGTTCTCAATAAGGCCACTACACCGAGAGGTACAGTTCTCAACACAACGGCAACACCAACAGGTACACGTCCCCCTAAAGCGTTGAACCCCATGGTTTATTTTAACATTAGATCGCGAGATCGTAAATGTTCATGGTTGTCGGTTATTATCTAGATAGTTACAGCTTGATAAATAACTGAGTGCTGCATATGTAGTTGATGTTTTGTTTTCATATTAGTCGCTTCAGATTAGTCCCAAGAAACCAATTCCCAGGTACATTTTAGGCATATTCAAGGTTGATTGTTTTGCCAGCATCATTGGAAACCGCCTAAGAAATTAGCGTCGTTTATTGTACATCTGATTTCTTTCGATTTGGCTGTGTCCGTAATGGTGATTAATTAGGTCATCGATTATGGACGCGGGCATCTTGGATATACCACGGCTGATTGTGAAGTACCGGACTAGCCGCTCTACTATTTGCATTTAAAACTTATTTACAATGATTTCAACGAGACAGCTTTTCCCTTGTGTTCATTTAAAAATTGAATGGCGCTTGATGGATGATATTGGCTTTCTATTTCAGGCAGGACTGACTCAGACGTACGCGAATCATTTGTTCAGTCGAAAGAAACAGCAGTGGCCGATTTTGTATTGATCTGTGACATTATTTTGGCCGTAATTTTCCTTGCCGCTCTGGGGATGTACATGACTGAGTTATTTGCACGTCAACATGGGCTTTAATTACTACATTGCCATTTATGTTATAACATATATTATATTATGTGCTAACTACATTTGTGTTTCGCTGATGACAGTGGCGTATGCGGATCAATATCTTTCAAAGATTTGCTCTATAACATACTGATGTAGTAACTACACATTCGCCTAAGCAACTAAAAATAACATATTTGATGAACATGTGTTACTCTGGCCTCCGACATCTCAGTATTTTTTTGAGAAATCATTGCATGACAAAAGGGTGAGAACGTTATAGACATAATTGTTATGTATGGGAGAAGATATGTTAAGAATTTCCAAGTACACTAAAGAATTATACTGACTAAGGTACATTCTGTGTGTTCTTTTACAAGGTATATTTGTATTGCAAATGGAGTAAAATTATTACTAAAGTTTTGACCGGAAACGGACACTTGGACAGACGCTTGCTCGAAACACGACAATAGCTAGCCGACTTGTGTAACTTTTCATCGGGGTTGGTGAGAGTACCAACAACTGATAAACTTTTTTATAAACAATGTCCAACAGTTTGTTTTAAAAACATTTAGATTTAAATTGGCTTTTTTGAAGGAGTTGGCTTTAATTGCCAGGTCCAAAACTAGGGTGTCATAATAAATGATTCACGGACTAATTGATATTATTATATGCATTCGCTTAGCTCCAGCTACCAGCTTTCATCAGATGTATCTCAAGCACAACTTTATCAACGAAAGCTAAACATTTTTGTTTGAAAACTTCCAAACCTCTTCTCTGAAAACAGTGAATTGATATCAACAGAGCTTGACAGAAATTATACATGGTTCAAGGATGCGCAATATACACACATGTATATTATATTTACGAAATGATACCGTCATACACTTTTCTTAATATGTAATAGTTGTATTAGATTAAAGGACAAATTTCACACATATTTCTACTTTGTATATAACAGTTTATTGTAACAGTTTATTGTTACTAACTACATGATAAATCTTGCGTAGACTCTTCATAAAGCATCTATATCAATAATTTCCACAAATTATGACATATGGATTAACTTGGCATTGTCACACCTTAGAAATAGTGCTACATTCTCTCTTATTAAACACAATTAGAATATACCTTAATGGCATATTACGTCTTATCGCAAAGATTACAAAAAAATCTGCCATAAATGTGCCAAAACTATATCAACCTGCTTGAAATTTTCACACAATATCCAGAATTACAAGGTTACAACATGTAGAAATTAAAATGTATTTGGTATTGTTTTGTTATGCAAGTTTTCAGATCTTGCAGACTGTAGAGATGAAGGGCATAACTATGTAAATTATTGCTTTACAAGACTCGGTTTCACTAGGCTTGACTTGGCTACAATCATGAACTCAGTTTTACCAGTATTTATGACTACGATCAGGTATGATCCGAGGCTACTATGGTGGGATAACACATGCTAAATAAACTATATTAAATTAAACAATCCAAGATCATCAATATATTATAATTTTATTCTGGCGTGACTTACTTTTGAATATTCACCCAATGCTGCTGAAAAGATTGGTTGTTGGGTTTTATAAGTTTAGCACAACAAATTTGACACAAGGTATACATTTGGTGTTTTGTCGATAAGAAGCAAATATATTTTCTGTATCAGCCAATGCCGCGAAAAATTGTGATAATTTATACTGCAAGAACCTGTATTCATGATTCGCAAAATTGTCTCCTCGAACGAATGTTAAGAATGCTTGAAATCAAAGTGTATTTGGCACAAGGCGCACAATCATTCTACGGCTCTAAATGAAATACACCTATCGTCTGATTAAGATTAATGTTTCTGGGTTAGGAATAGCAGAATGGTTGTGCGCCTTGTGTCAAATATACTCGTATTGCTAGCGGACTATTTATCGGTAGATTAGTCATTTTCCACAGTACGATATAGAATTTTCCCTCATTTTTAAATCAATAAGCTATCGCCTTCAAACTTGCGGCAATAGACATCTAGTCCCATATGTTTGCAAGTTACGCCAAAATACGTGCATGTAAGCCCAGTTGTTAGATAAGCTACAAAAAGTTTGTTACTTCAGGTAAAAAAATCCATACACATGCTCATTTGTGACAAAGCTACTCCCGCATAAATTAACTTTTCGCGGGTAACTTACGAATAAAACCGGGGTTAGGAGGCACATACAAGCGATGAAAATAGGTAACGACGTCTGGCGACTAAAAAGCAAAAATATGAATACTAAGCGTCGTTTCCGTCATCCATATTCAGCCGTCTTCCATAATGGGTTTCTGCGTGCATAATCCATAAAGACCTAAATCGGGTGACAGTGTTAACATCAAATTCGCAAAAAAGATACATAAATCAGGCTAGTTTTATACAAGAGAGAAGCGGTCGACAGTTTTCAATGATGTCATCAAAACAATCAGTTGTGCCAGTAACGTCAAATCCGTATCATAGAACGATATTCGTATTCCGAATAGTTGGTATTCCGAGTTCTTCTCAAAAATGTATCTCAGTCACGCTTTTATTGCGACTGTTCATATTAACATCAGTATGGTCTTAATTACATGATGATTATACGGCCCCTAGCCCCGGGTTAAGCGGAATTAGATACACATTACGATACATAGTGCCAGAGATCTTGTATTTACTTATCAAAGTGCGATATTTATCGTCGAATTTCAGAAACTTCGAATGGAGGCGCTTGGTGGTATAGCCTTGATTTACAAGTTTCTGAGTTAATGTATTGTGACGTAGATTGAAATCGTCACATCGTTCACAGGATCTAGAAAATGCTATAAGGCGAGGTATGTATACGCCATATGCAGGTTCCCCATGAATGTTGCTGTCTAGGAAGGGATAATTGACAATATCAAAATTATAGTCATCTCTCTTGCCATAAAGTCGACGAGAGAGCAAGCCCTTGTCATTTTTGTAGAGTAAAAGTCCTGACCATGTTACAAGTAATAGGATAATATGCATATTAGTTATTTGGATGCTTATATTATATTTCAGTAGGATTTGTATGCCTATATAGAGGATTATGTGCATATATGAGAAAGTTAGGGATTCTGATGCTTAGGAAATAAAATGAAATTGGGAGCATATTTCACCGTACGATGCATATATATGTACCACTCAAAAATACAGAATTCTGGATGTCGAGGCGCAGGGGATTTTGAGGCGTAAATCATCCATGTACCGATTCGTAGGTATAATTGGCTCCCCGATGCACAATTCTTTTATTTTAAGTCTTCCGATTTTGGTGTTTTTTCTGGTCAACAGTTAAAAAAAAATAATCAGATTGGCAATATGTGATCACGATGTCATTCTGCGCTCAAAATAACGTTTGGTTTTGGTGGGGGGCTAACAGCGCCATTCTTTCAAAAAGTATGTCTACATCAACCTCCTATTACTCTATGTTGTATGAAATTCGCAGTAAATATTTATATATCATTGGTTTTGACTTGATGGGTATTTGATTTTTTCGTCCTTAAGGAGAAATGCTGTGGCATGGTTAGCATATACGATGGAAAAAAACGTACGTGGAGTGCTATGCATCAAAATCCAATTATTTTTTTATGAAATGCGGCGTAAATCTGATTGTATATGTGTCATATACTGAGGGATTGATGTTTTTGGGCAGCGTAGAAGATGACACATTTTGTGGGAAGAAGGTACTTGTGCTTAACGCCGCACTCAAGAATATTTCACTTCACGTTGTCAGTTAGAGGAAGCCACCACCCAACGGTATGTTGTCTGACAAAACTTCCACACATAACACCGGCCAGGATCGAACCCACATCAGAGTCAGAGGTATGAGGCTACAGTGACCGCTCGGCCACCGAGTGCTCCTCAAAAGTTGTGGGGGGATAAAGTTATTTTGGGGACATATAATACGTTTCCCATAAGGAGGGATGCTGGCGTATGGTTTGGATATTGATATCTGTATAACAGCGTTTAAAATGGAAAACAACGAAAGTTGTGGGGATGAAGCTTAATTATATAAGATTAAGATGCATAGCATATGGGGAAATGCTGGACATGGCCGTATTATACATAAAACTCTCTTACTGTTGTATGAAATTCAGCGTGAATCTGGGGATTTGGGAGTGAATTTAGAGGCATATATACGGTTCTCATGAGGCGGAATTATGAGGAATGGTTTGGATAATCATACCTATATGTTTCTTTGCAGAGTGTAAGATGGAAAGCAAAATTATTTGGATAAAGCTCAAGATAAATTAGGATGCATAACTAGTAAGGGGATATGCTGTACATGAGTATTAAATATATATGCATCAAAATTCTATATGCCATGTATCACTTTTGGGGAAAGTCATGTCTCATCCGATTGACAGCTATGCGTCATAATCTCATTCAATATTAATTCGGCATAAAGATGTATGTATGTGTGTGTAGGAATACTGGTTATATAATTACAAGTATGTTGTTGCTTAATTGACTTTTTATAAACTGGTAATGAATTACATCGCCTTTGTGTCAACAGCGTACAAGCTTGGGGATAACATAGACTTCATTTCGACACTTACTTCGAAGGTTGGGTTCGATTGCCCAAAAAATCGAAATCTGTTTTGAATACCGTATCATGGGATTAATAAGCCTTACTGTCCCTAGATGGAAAATCAACGGAAGGTGCGAAATAAGGCATATTGTGAGAATGTGATGCATTTATCGTTTTACTTGATAAATAGAAGAACGACATGGATCATGAATGAATATGAAAGCGAGGGTGTAAATCAATGGGCTCGAACATAAGATTACGATGCATATTTCGTATAACCGCACATGTAGTATGCAGCGAAGGAGGGTTGTGTTTAACGTCGCACTCAATAATATACATACCGCACATGTAGTATGCTGTGAGGGAGGGTTGTTTTTAATGTCGCACTCAAGAATGTACACAGCCATATATGACATAAGCTTCCAAAACAGAGTTAAGGGTCGTTGGCCACCAACATGGTGTTGCCCGATCGCGCGGCTAGGACGCCACCCTGAAGCGATAGTAAAAAAAATCGGGCCAATTAAAATATATATACAAAAATTCAACATTTACAAAAAACTTCTGGCCCTGAACATTTCATTTCTAAAAAAATAATAAAAAATAAATTAATAAATGGAATACAGAAAATCTAAACTATAAATTAAATAGAAAACATAGTATTTAGTAAATATAAATCAATAGACTTTCCTTTTTTTAGATATGTATTTGTTGTTTTTTTTTGGTGGAAAGCCAATTACAAAATTTACATGATTGAACATTAATTATAGATATAAATTAAATGTCAATAGCTCTATGAAGCCTTTGCTTCTTGAAAATTGATCTAAACTATAAATTAAATAAAAAACATAGTATTTAGTAAATATAAATCAAAAGACTTTCCTTTTTTAGATATTTGTTTTTTTTTGGTGGAAAGCCAATTACAAAATTTACATGATTAAACATTAATTATATATATAAATTAAATGTCAATATCACTTTGAAGCCTTTGCTTCTTGAAAATTGATCTAAACTATAAATTAAATAAAAAACATAGTATTTAGTCAATATAAATCAAAAGACTTTCCTTTTTTTCGATATATATTTGTTGGGTTTTTTTGGTGGAAAGCCAATTACAAAATTTACATGATTAAATATTAATTATATATATATATAAATTAAATGTCAATATCACCATGAAGCCTTGGCTGGTACAGTTTCATTCACAGTTTTATTAAGCTGTATCGGTTGCCCGCAGAAGGTCGAAGTATTGTTGAGAGTACTTTGAAATTTTGTGTTTTACTCCAGTGATATGGTTGTCTATTCGCTTGAGACCTTCCCCGCAGAGTGGACATATTTTTCGGGGTAAAGGGATGTTTTTGAGAGATTTGCGTCCATCCAAATACGCCTGAATGTCTTGCCTGGTGATGTCTGGATGGATATCGCGGCAGTGGCGGTGGAGTTGCGGTGTGGTGGCAGTGCACCCGTTCACCAAGCAGGGAACATCTTTTCTCCACTTGGTGTCTCCTTTCGCCGGCCGCAGACGTGGGGCGGCCCGTCGCTTCCGTGTAGGTGGGGTGGCGGGGACCGGCTCGGGGGCTGGCCCGGGAGCCTGCACAGGGTCCATTGGCGCGGGGACCGGTTTGTGGGCTACGGATTACGCAGCATAATACCACATCATTATACATATAATTATACATACAATTTGACTAAACACGTGCGTGACAAAGGTCCTTTAATGCCCTATTCATATACCGGGAACTCACACACGTTCAAGACCAAGCCTAGGCAACTTCTAAGGTTTAACATTTGACAAAACCCACTTTGAGCGTTATCACTTGTGGTAACAAACAGAAAGTGGTATAAACCGAATATTTGGTAATAATTATACAGAGTTTACGGATACTGTTGCGACATGATTGGCTGCTACAATTCCGCGCGACTAGGTTCAAGTTGTTGTTTTAGTGTTTAGTGTTAATGGTTACGATTGTGGGAGATAGTGTTAAGGGTTAAGGTGTTAGTGTTAAGGGTTAATGTTTCTATGTCAGGTTAAGGATTTTGTGTTTGAAATTGAACTTGAGCGTATCTTATATATTCATCACGTGGTATAACTAATAAACGATGACGTAATTCATCCATACCATACAGATGATTGCAGCACACGTCCAGTTGGCTTGACTGAAAAGGTGGGAATAACAAATATGGCGTGTCGTGACCTGCCCCCTGCACCCTAACGAACGCGTGGCATTGGCATTACCTTAAATTCATACCCCTCAGACGGGAACGACCTGTTCTGATGTTTAAGTTGCATTAGTTGCCTTATTACTTGATTGGCATACATATGTCATTATTCACTGATAAATTACTCAATTTGCATGTGTTTGCTTTTTCGCAGTCATTTCGTGTCCGTAGACCATCAGGTTGCAAAAATGCAGATTTTAAACAGATTCAATTTCAGACCTCAAATGAACGAGTGAGTTAAATAAAATAGGAGGACGATGCAAGTGACGGGAATAGGTAACTACGTCTGGCGACTAAAAAATCAACCATATGACACACAGG
Organism: Hanleya hanleyi; assembly: GCA_036873755.1. Taxonomy (NCBI): domain Eukaryota; kingdom Metazoa; phylum Mollusca; class Polyplacophora; order Lepidopleurida; family Hanleyidae; genus Hanleya; species Hanleya hanleyi. Next base: position 19,178 of record JAVTVY010041134.1, read on the forward strand.
AATGCCTCACTGAACCGGACATCAGACTACGGAGGATTCTGGGATTTAAATTACTAGCAGGTATCTCAGCCGCGCTTTTCTTGCAGATGTTCATGTGGAATCAGGACGAATCCGCACGGCCCCTAGCACCGGCTTAGGCGGAATTAGATACTGTTCATATATAGCCACCATTTGGAGACAAGGAATATGAAACATGTAATAGAAAAGAGGCGTTGGCGAACGTAGTGTTATTCTTTTAAAATGGGCTAATTGGTATAACCCCGAAGGATGGGCAAAACCGAATCCCCAATTGCCTTTCTTCCGAATCCGAGCCAACGTATACAGTGATACTTTGATAAGGAGATAGATAGAGATGACCTACACAGCCAGAAAATTGGTTTTGACGGTCTTGTTCAACACCATATAACGGTGTTCACTAAGGACGAACGCCAATTAAATTGGTGTTCACTAACACCAAATAACGGTGTTA
>JAVTVY010041135.1:0-18439 GCA_036873755.1 Hanleya hanleyi
AGTCAGTAGTTGTACCCCAGCAAGTGCCTGTGAAACAAGAGGTAGAACTTCCTCTGTCTGTCCAGGAGATTAATAATCTGATCCAGCAAGCTTACCAGGCAGCCCACAGGGACATTTGGGAGCTCTCACCTTATTTGACAGTGAGTGTGAAAGACGCAGAATTGCATTTGAATGCGGCGGGCTTTGGCGACAAACCCGGTAAGCATATTGCCCTGAACTTAGAGAGCTGGTAAAAACTGCAGACCCTTGATTACGCCATCGATGCAGTTATTCGCGACGACGGGCGTGATGAAGCGAAATTTCATGTGGGTGACGACATTTATGTGAGCTGTGCTTATTACAACGATGAGCTGCTCGTTCATATTCGTAAATGGCGTATGCAGTTAGATACGCAACAGCTCGTGCCTTGTCCTCAGGGTGTCACTTTCAAATTAACAGCCTGGCGGAAGTTACAGAGTCTCGCAAGTTCCATTGGTTCAGCTCTGGTCTACCAGGTGTCTCACTATATTTACCTGAAGTACATCGATACAGTCTTGCAGCTCATCAGACCTAAAATTCCACAGCACACTCCAGTACCTTCATACGCAATGATCACTGAAGCACTGGAGGCCGTGACGGAGACGGAAATTGCCCTGGGAGTTGAAGCGGGTTGCCTGTCCAAAATTCCACGTGAAGAAATTATAACATACATTTACGTGCAGCAAGGACGGAAAGCTGATGATGAATTCAAACGAGTCTTGATGGCGAACTATTGAGAACAAGTGTTGAACAGAACATTTATTACCATACACCTTCATTGAAGTGGCTTGAGAGCGTATAATTGTTATTAAAATTTCAGAGTTTTTTTACTGTTAATTGTATTAAAAACATTCAATATATGATGAATTTAAACAAGTCTTGATGGTCAACTATTGAGAACAAGTGTTGAACAGAACATTTATTACCATACACCTTCATTGAAGTGGTTTGAGAGCGTATAATTGTATTAAAAACATTCAATATTCAGATATAATTGTATTAAATTCAATACCCTTGTGAATACGTTCATTCTATTTGTGTTAATAAAAAATAGTAGACGAAAATTACAAAAATGCTTAGTGTTCATTCTTTTGTTCCCTAGTTCCAATACGTGTATTTTCATACCTTTAGGCCGTCGCGCATGCGCAGAATCACCCTAATTCAACCTTCCACCCAGTCCATTAGATAGCCCTTCAACCTTATCAAAAGTATCACAAAAAGTATCACGTCACTATGAATATCTAGCTGAGATTTCTCTTCTATATCGCCCCATTATAACCTTATCAAAAGTATCACGTACCAATGAATATCTAGCAGAAAAAATTTTTTTGGCTATCCCCAGCTCCAAAAAGGCTATTTTTATACCTCTTCACTGCCGCGCATGCGCAGAAGGGTGATAGTTCAATCCCATACCCAGTGCATCAGATGCCCCTTCACCTAAGCTTCAATTTGATACCTCACTCGTCCCCATTGGCCCATTAGGGGCTTCCCTAGATTGGCTATTCCATCAACCTTCCCTCCTCCCGACCCCGCCCCCTTTTTCCCTGCCTTTTTTTCAATATTTAATTGTTAAAAAACATAGAAAATGAAAAAGTTTTTTTTGGGTTCCATTTTAATCTTTTTTTCCTTGTTTTTAAAATAAAAAAAAAAATTTTGGCCATGCCATCAACCTTCCCTCCCCCTTGTCCCCCCCCTTCTAATCCCCCTTTTTCCGTTTTTTCAATATTTAATTGTTAAAAAATTGAAAAAATTGAATTTTTTTTTCTTTGGGGATAACAATGATGGGGTCTGATGTTAATTTTTGTGCTTTTTAGAAGTTTCCTCTTCCGGGGAAGATGGTTGGCCCTGAAAAGGGCCGTTAGTGTTACACGACCACACTTATGCACGGTAGATTTTCTTTATCCCTCCTACATGTTTCCGGCAAATTGGACATTTTATTTTGAGATGGTTCTCGCCGGCATCAGTGCAATGGCACATGTCTCCTACACACGTCAGTGTCACCCAACAACCCGCACATAGGCATAAATGACCGCATGGTAAAACAGCAAACTCGCTTTCGTCATCTGTACATATGCTACAGCGTGATATTTTCTGCTCTTTATCCAGTTGTTCGTATTGTCTGTGAATCTCCTCGTCCATTTTAATCAGGTCTTCTTTCAGTCCATTAATCAAGTTGTTCAGGCGAGTTATCTGGGCTTCACACCCAGAGCATTGTTGTGGCGGAGTTTCGGCGGTAGTTGAAATCATTGGAATTTCACCAGGCGTTGTCGTTGGCCCACGTCTACTATTTAACCATGGCAGTTCATCTTGTAGTTCCTCATCAGTTGTGTCATCATCGGGTTCTTGTATGGTCTCCATCGTGCTTATTTCTTCGTCATGTTCATCCCTTAGTCTTTCCAATTGTGCATTTTCTTCGACACTTCGCCGGAGTTGTTCTAATTCTTCTGTACTGCGTGTTAAGATGGTTGTTTCGTCTTCCAATTCCCTTTGAAAACTGGTGGTTACCATCATTCCATCATTTTCCTGAACGCTAACCAGCTCTCTGTGTTCTGTAGCGGCAGCAGCATTTCTCGGGTCCCTAGCGGGGTGATGTGTAAACAGCGCACGGCTTCTTGAATTCATGATTGTATGGGTGAATAAATGTCACAATATACACGTATTTATACTTTTAGTGGGCTGTGGGAGGTGGGTACAAGATGGCCGCCAGTGTCATGTGTGGGAGGTGGGTACAAGATGGCCGCGAGTGTGAGTGAGTGCAAGATGTGGGAGGTGGGTACAAGATGGCCGCGAGTGTCATGATGTGGGAGGTGGGTACAACATGGCCGCCAAGTGTCAGTGAGTACAAGATATGCATGGCCGCCAAGTGTGAATGAGTGCAAGCTATGCTCACTGTATATGAGTGTGCTTTGTTATCATTGTTCAAGCATAAAAATTTCCTATTTTTTTCCATAAATCCGTTACAATTTTCTCGGAATTATGATAAGACTAATCCATAGTGTACACGTATTTTTTTAGCCAGGAAAATTAAATTATTTCCAATGTACCTGGGTTTTACACTACCGTACACTAACTTTATGATTTTTAAAATGCCTAAAAATTAATAAAATAACCATATATTCTAGCGTTAGGTTGTTAAATTTTTAAATATAACACTAATGAATTGCTGAGTTTAACTTGTAATAAAATTTACAGGTGCCCTGACATTTATTGTAAAATCAAAAGCTGTTTATAATTGTTAAACAAACACAAATATATTTTTTCTTCAGCAGCGTAGCACACGATACAACCAGAGTGTTTTCGCTGCGCGTGCGCGCGTGTCTTACACTATAAATACCACAGTTTTTAATTATTCACAATTAATCTGAGTGCTCAGTCATGGATTCACCCTTGGCTCAACTCATGGATATTGACAACACATCAGATTTGTTCACAAATCATGATAATCAAGATCCGTAGAATTTTTAGTTCTAATTCATCTCACATAAATAAGGCACTCGTATTAAAAATTTCAGCCGTATAGTCCCTTGAGTGACATGTGGGAGGTGGGTACAAGATGGCCGCCAGTGAGTGGAAGATGTGGGAGGTGGGTACAAGATGGCCGCCAGTGTGAGTGAGATGTGGGAGGTGGGTACAAGATGGCCGCGAGTGTGATTTGGTGGGAGGTGGGTACAAGATGGCCGCCAGTGTGAGTGAGATGTGGGAGGTGGGTACAAGATGGCCGCGAGTAGTAAAATGTATAAAAGGAGTCGATTTTTAGGGAAAGGGTGTATTCAATCTGACTTACCTGACCTGACTTGATCAGCCAGCCAGCCCTCCTACCTGCCTAGCCGCTTGTAATAATACTTTTACACCGTAGCAGTTGCTCACCAGCCTGGAGCCCATAGTCATGGCGTCATTATCATTATTTTTAGTCAGGCTTGCAAAGTACCGTGTTCGTCTGATTGAAGAGATGCGGAATGTGGGTGAATTATGTGATTTCCTTATGCAGAAGGAAAACATACTACTGGAACAGCGCGCCGAAGAAATCATGGCGGAGAAAACCACTTCAGCCCAAAACACAGCCCTCATCGATGATGTACGATGATGTACCGCAGTTTACCTACTATGGATGTCTAGCCTTCATGGCGGGATTGAGGATGGCGGGAAATGACGAACTAGCAGATCTATTTGAAGCCCACGATGACGACGTTATACAAGATGCTGATGTGTTAGTAATGGATACCACTACTAAACAGCGTACTACAGCTAGCAAACGTGCGTACACTACCCCAGAGGCGAGTACTACACCTGCCAAACGCGTTTCACGCTCCAAACGCCCCCGACTAACACCGTTAGTTATACCTGAGTCAGTAGTTGTACCCCAGCAAGTGCCTGTGAAACAAGAGGTAGAACTTCCTCTGTCTGTCCAGGAGATTAATAATCTGATCCAGCAAGCTTACCAGGCAGCCCACAGGGACATTTGGGAGCTCTCACCTTATTTGACAGTGAGTGTGAAAGACGCAGAATTGCATTTGAATGCGGCGGGCTTTGGCGACAAACCCGGTAAGCATATTGCCCTGAACTTAGAGAGCTGGCAAAAACTGCAGACCCTTGATTACGCCATCGATGCAGTTATGTGTGAAAGCTGCATCAACCACCACGCTAAGATACCATCGTGTGCAGAGGCGAATAAACCGATAGTTTGTCAATTGCTTCCTTTGACGTGTCCTGTGTGCGCTCAGAGAAGAAGACAACAGACCTTGTCAACAACGATGTAATATGGCTATATTACATATTCCAACGGTTTTTTAAAAACCACCCAGCTGTTCCGAAAGGGGGACTTCTAGCAAAGCACAAAATAATTTAACACGAGAATCACACCCCTGTGTTCGTTCAAAATAAATGCCCCACTCTTATCAAAATAAATTCCCCTTGCATACCGGGGTTTTAAAAAAAGTGCGCGTTATCTTCGCACTGTGTAATATTAAATTAATGGGGGCTTTTAAATTTTTAAATATAACACTAATGATGTGATGTGTGGGAGGTGGGTACAAGATGGCCGCCACCACTGTGCTGTGTATGTACCCCTTGTCCCAAAGCATTAAATTTCTTATGATTTTTTCGATAAAACCCATTAGTGCATAATATTGCTGAAATAATGCCAACAGAAAACTCAAGAGTCAATTTAAATATTTATTTGTATTGAGCAAATTACAAGAATTTCGAAGAGAAAAGAGCCGAAATAATGTCTGTCTGTCCTGGAAATCAGCTGATCAGCAATAAATCGACATCTCCGTGACCTTCAAGGAGATTTTGACATTAGGTTTACCCGCTTTTATCACAAATCATTATAAAGAAATTGTCACACCCGGTGAACTCCTGAAACCCACATCCTACCTGAGAGTTTGGTAAGATATTCCATTCATTCGTTACCGTTCCCGTGCAGTAGAATTTCATCCATCAGCTTTCACTGTTGTGGTGCCAAACACAAAAATTGACAAATTATACGGACTGCCACGATAAGCGTTCCGTACTGCACATGTCCGATAAAATCCCTCCAGTCGTTACAGAATGTTGATTCCACAAAACCTGTTCGGTGGCCTACATTATCGTTCAATCGCTCACCAGAACTGTAGGCCCTATACACTTCGAAATCTGTGAAAGAATATCAATTTTCACGTTTCCTGTCGGATATCACACAAATTGATGCGTCCGCTGGAACACAGCACACTCCCTCGATTTCAGTCTACGTGTGACATGCAGGCGATGCATGATGCAGATCACATTATTCATCTCAGCGGATACCGAAATGGAACAAAGTTCCGTTATACACTGCAACAGAGAATGTTCTCCCGCTCAGAAAACACAAAATGGCTACTGAACACCAAAATTTCCCCGGATAATAAAGTCGTTCAAACCACAGCGCCATCTATTCGCTTTGGTGCAAGGGAGACAACTCGGACTAGACCAATTCGAAGATCATGTCCGCTATATTTAGCCTGAATGGGTATAGGGGTGATCGGGTTTTTTATGGCTTTTACTATGAGCTATGAGGTTGATCATGTAGAATACGATGGAAAAAATTTGAAAGTACCGCGTAGGCTTGTATATAGATCCATATAGATCCATATAGACCCATATACACTCATATACTGGGATATTGGTATGTATCAATCCATACGGGGTGGACATGTTGGAGCACTAGTGGCCCGATGGGGTAGAGTGAGGTCTTATTTTAAAGCTCTCGAGGAAATAAATAAATAAATAAATAAATAAATAATAAAAAAAATCAAAAAAATCGGCGAGTAGTAGAGGAAGGGAAAATTGGAAAGTATTGCCCATGCCCCAGAATACTTCATATGCATATCACGGCCTTAAGGCCTATGTAAGATGTAATCTACATCACAGTTTAGTAGTATAAAAAGCGCAATTCACCTTGTCCCTTCCAAAGAAATAAAATCGGCTCTATTTTACAGGAGTATATACGCAGGTGACGTAGGTTGTCACGTCACTTCCGGGTTTTCACTAAACACTACCTCCAAACATACAAGAGTTGCAATGTTCAACCGCCGGGGTGTTTTCCCGCCCCAGCGCCCCGCAGCGCGCGCGCGCGTCATCCCGCGTCATCCCCGGCAGTGCGCGCGCGCGCGGACGCGGGTCAAAAGGTCAAAGGGTCACCTCCAGGTCAGACGGTCCAATGTCCAATGAGACAATGTTGCGGTATCGCTATAGTCAGAGCTTGAGCACAAAAAAAGAGGGATTCTAGATGAACCTGGGAAAGATGGGCAGTTCCATGTGGACCAATCAGCGGTCGAGAAAAAGAGCCAATCAGCGGTCGAGAAAAAGAACCAATCAGCGATCGAACAATCAGCCAATCGAATTGGGGTATTCACGGTGTGCTTTCGCTGACGCCCGCGCCTACATCTGGGTTCTTGTACAGCCGGGTAATGTTTTTCTGGACATGGATGGGTAACCTTTGGCTCCATTCTAGGCCACTGATTGGCTAATAGAACTTATAGTCATAATCTATACGTGTTGGACGAGTCTCTTCACTCACCGTATACACGTACCTCAATGAAATGCCCGCTCCAACCCTAGACCAAAAAACACGTACTTGGTCTGTAGGCTGATTTCATTGGCTCTCTATTTTTACTATAGTGCTCTTGCATTCTAACCTTGATGGGTTACCTAGCACTGATAGTCATAATCGATACCGAAGACCGGGATGTCCTCGTCTATGACTGGACGGCCTCTCGTTTTAATGTGCATGCTCCATTTCTCTGGTTAACTTAATGTACTGCGCGCGCATCTTGTTTTATTATTATTGTTATGACGTTATATTGTTCTGACGTTGAATAAAATTGATGAAAAAAACACAATAATGGGTTTTGACTTTCTCTCTCTTTTTATTTAAGTCAACAAGCAAGGATTAGACTATACAAATAGAATACAGGGTACAAATAGTAGAGGTATGTACACATAGAATAGCAGTAGTATATACAAAAAAAGTTTGTCAGAAGTAGGATTCGAACCTACGCAGGGTATCACCCCACCAGTACTTAGGACTGGCGCCTTAGACCACTCGGCCATTCTGACTTTTACAGTTTTATAACTCGTGTATCCACAGTTAATGTTCCACATTTTTTACAAGTCCAAGTAGGTAGTGCTCACACCGTCGGCCAATACTTTCCGTTTCGGATAAAAGAAAGTAAAGGCGTCTCGTTGCTGGATATAGGTCCGCATCTGGTGGTGCACCACCCGGAATCCTCGGTTGGTCCCACTGGCACTGGCCTGGCTCTGCAATACGCCCAGGTAGAGAGCTTTGTCGATGGCAGGGTCACGTCGGTTGACGCCTTTACAACTAAACTTGTTGTTTCCATCTCCTCCGTAACAATAGTAGGTCTTGGACGACAGGGCGATCATGGCATCTCCACTCCACTCTAGTTTAAACAGACCCGGCGTCCGCTTGTCGTAGGTGTAGTGGTCGCGTCGAGGTAGCCACAGGTCCCGATCCGCTTCATACTGGGCCCGTAACTCGGGTTTCACCAGGGACTCCCAATCGGCGTTGGAGACGGCCATGTAGGCCGAATCTGTGTCCATCTCCATCAACTGCCAGTCTGAGGGATTAAAATAGACACCCATGAAGTCGTAGAGAAACTGCAACATCCTCAGCTTGGCCACCTGATAGACCATACATCCAATCTGCAGGAGTAAATTGTACCGGATAGTCTTCTTGGCTGAAGTGACTTCATAGGTGTCGTCATCGATGACCTCCACGGACCGAAACAGAGGAGAATTCACTTTTTTGCAGGCTTGGGCAGTCGTACAAATGTTCACGTTGACGTGCTTATCCTGGTTCGTTACCGTTTTTCCATAATAACCATTGCCAGTGAGTTTCCAACATTCAGCCATGATGGCCTGACTCGGGTATTCATCACCTTGACGACGGGCCGACGTGACGAGCTCAGCATTCCCCGCAAAACAAGCCTCGGGGACGTACTGTATCACTTGATAGATTTGAGTAATTTCCAAACCGTGCTTCATGTACCACTGCAGTAAGGGGGTGCCCAGCAATATTTTGTGCGCCCACATACTTCCAATCAACATGCGGCGTGGTTGAGGTAAACACTCGTGTTGCTCTGCGTAGGTGCGCATGGTCTCCCCAATATCATCCCGACCCACCAGCGTATTCTTGAAGATAGGCGGACACTGGGCGAAGAGGGGCTTGAGAGTGTCGGGAACATGCAGGTCGCATTCTACAAAGCCGTAGAGCTGCCCCGAACGAATGGCGTCCAACATCTGTGGCAGACTCAGCAGTCGCCGACGACTCAACGAGTACTCACGCTCTTTTAGGAACCGTTGTAAATGGGGGCGGGCCTGGCACATGGTGTGAAATTCACACTCCCACATTTCAATCAAATGGTATCCTCGCTCTTTCACATAATCTCCGTTGGCCACTACTTCCTCCCGTAATTCTAATGGTGTTTTCCCGCGTCGCTCATTAAAACGACCCGCGCTGAAATGACATTCGTGGCCGTGCCAGTAACAGCCATAAAACTGGAAAACAGTGGGTGTTCCTTGTACAAAGGCAAACCCATCGACGGGGAGACGCCGATCGCCTATCCGCTTCTCAGTGGCGTTGGTCTGGTGTCGTATATAAATACCCCGTCGATAGGCTTCCCACTCCAACCACTGGTCGGCAAGATGTTTGTGAGGCAACCGTTGGGGTGTAAAATGACGTCCTTCCGCCAACCAACGTGTATAATGACCACTGGGCATAGGTTGGGCCAACGACCACAGGTACAGAGCATTGGCATCGAATCCAATGATTTTGGCAACGGGTTTTCCACTGGGGAGAGTAGTGACATCCTTCTCGTGGTAGCGGTGAAAAATAAGACTGGGCCCGCCCACAATGTTATCTTTTAGACAATTATGCATGTCCGCATCTTTCTGTTGTACCAGCGAGAAGTAAGTGGAACACTCTTGAAACAAAGGGCGAAGGGCCAGCCCCGGTAAACTTAAGCACTCTTTAAAGATGTCCACGTGCATTTGGCGTTGAAAAAGTTGCACCATTTTCTCGGCCGCCTCCAGGAAAGGAACCACATCTAGGTTGTTGTACCATATGAGGAAATCTTCCAAGGTCTGCATATGTTCATCGTTCCATACCTGCTGTAGTTCACGGTACGTATCTTCCGGACATTCCACTTGCTTCAAATCATCAAAGAAGGCGTGCCGAGATGGCAACTGTGTTTCCTGCAAACGGTCGAGCGATGATATATACGTGTAAGGGAACATCCCTTTGGTTTGTGCACAGTTATAGGCCTTGACCCACTGATCATAGCTACAATTAGGAGCTAGGTAGTTGCGCACGTCCAGGAAATGCAGTGACGTAGTAGTGAGGGCCATATGATTATTGATCTTCTTGATCACCGACTTGAGGGTATCGGACTGGGCCAAGTAAGGGTAGAGAAATTCCTTCACCATGTTCAAATCATAGCGTCCCGAATTAAAGCCGAGCACCGGTAACTGGCCTAGGTATTGTAAAAAGCGCACTTTCAATTTCTCCGCATACGGTTTAGGTAGAGGAACATCCTGCGACTGCAGGGGCTGCGACTGCAGGGACTCGGACTGGCACTCGGACTCGGACTCTTCATCATCGCTGAACGCTACACCCGGTACAGGAATGCGGTCGCTCAGTTGGTCCAGTACGTGCTGAAACTTCACCACCAACAATGCCGTACTAGCCGCACTGACTTGCTCTAAATACTCCATCATGCGGGTAATCAACTCATGGGAGTTCCCCGTGGACACGAAACACACCGGAGCAGCGTCATAGCCAGGTACGTTGCTGGAAATACTGACACTCAGAGGAATATGGCGCTGCGTCCACTGCGTTTTCGCTGAAAACAGGTCCATGGGCTCCAACAGGGCCTCGAAATCATAACACGCCCGGTAGGGAAAATAACGGTCCTCTTCCGGTATGATGATACCCTCATCGGCCAGTTCCTGGAAAATAGTAGGCGTATTATGATACACTCCACCCGGATATACTCGCTTGACACTGTTGTCACAGATTTTCTCGTGGCGATGTAATTTGGACGATTCTTTGAAGACCCGATGGCATTGGGCACAACTGAAAGACTGAGCGTACTGGCTCATATTGGAGATCAGCGAAAAATGACTCACGCCATTGTCGTCGAACACATTCACTTTCATCGTAGCAGCATACCGTTCTGTGGATCGCCGAACCAATTCAGCCACAAATGTATCGTCATCCTCCCGTCGTAATCGATAGACAAAGATATTAATATGAAACAGGGACTCCACGTCATCCAAATGCTTGAAGGGGACACCTCGGAAGTGCCGCTTATCCATGTCTTGCTGCTCTAAATATTCTTCCCAATAGCCATCGGCCACTGTGTCACAACACCGGGGGTCACACTCGTCCACATGCACGGCCAAACACCGAAACAGACATTTGCGGTCTTTGTAGGGCCCCTTCACCCCTACTGTTAATGCATACAGACCGTGTCGATGAAGCAACCACGGAGGCAGTAGTACAGGAGCACCGATAGGATGATCTCTCATTTTCGTGACGAAAAATGTGACGTTAGTCACCATTTGCACCAACCATTGGGTATTGGGGCGTTGCAACCGAGCCCATTCCAATGGATCCAACGTAGTCAATTGGTCGATGAGTGGCTCCAGAGAAATGGCATCCGTGATGGTGAATGGCTGGTCAAACACATACGAATTATTACTCGGATAGAAATACCGCAGCTGGTCCGTCTTTTTGTGCCGTAAGATATACCCAAATGTCACATTCAATTTGAAGGCAGTGACCTGATCTGTAAAAATGTTCTCGGCGTAAGTAGGAAGATACGTGAGGTCCTCCAACCGAAAATTATACAAGTCCAATAGACGACGGTCACGGTGGAAACAATGGCGTATGGTAGCCCAGTGACGTTGATAAATGTCCCTGACACGCTCATCTTCAGGCAAGACTTCAACCGGAGGTACTGCTGGGTCAAAGGGAAAATCTTCTCCACGTCTCATGCTTTTCGTCTCATACAAGCGGATAGACAGGCAGGCTGGCTGGCTGGCTGATCAAGTCAGGTCAGGTAAATCAGATTGAATACACCCTTTCCCTAAAAATCGACTCCTTTTATACATTTTACTACTCGCGGCCATCTTGTACCCACCTCCCACCAAATCACACTGGCGGCCATCTTGTACCCACCTCCCACATGTCACTCACACTGGCGGCCATCTTGTACCCACCTCCCACATCTCACTCACACTCGCGGCCATCTTGTACCCACCTCCCACATCATGACACTCGCGGCCATCTTGTACCCACCTCCCACATCTTGCACTCACTCACACTCGCGGCCATCTTGTACCCACCTCCCACATCTCACTCACACTGGCGGCCATCTTGTACCCACCTCCCACATCTTCCACTCACTGGCGGCCATCTTGTACCCACCTCCCACATCTCACTCACACTGGCGGCCATCTTGTACCCACCTCCCACATCTCACTCACTGGCGGCCATCTTGTACCCACCTCCCACATCTGACACTGGCGGCCATCTTGTACCCACCTCCCACATCTCACTGACACTGGCGGCCATCTTGTACCCACCTCCCACATCTCACTGACACTGGCGGCCATCTTGTACCCACCTCCCACCAAATCACACTGGCGGCCATCTTGTACCCACCTCCCACATCTTCCACTCACTGGCGGCCATCTTGTACCCACCTCCCACATCTTTCACTCACACTGGCGGCCATCTTGTACCCACCTCCCACATCTTTCACTCACACTGGCGGCCATCTTGTACCCACCTCCCACATCTTTCACTCACACTGGCGGCCATCTTGTACCCACCTCCCACATGTCACTCACACTGGCGGCCATCTTGTACCCACCTCCCACATCTCACTCACACTGGCGGCCATCTTGTACCCACCTCCCACATCTTCCACTCACTGGCGGCCATCTTGTACCCACCTCCCACATCTCACTCACACTGGCGGCCATCTTGTACCACCTCCCACACGTGACACTCGCGGCCATCTTGTACCCACCTCCCACACATCACGCATGCGCACAAACACACTTATGACGTCACACAAGGTTCTGCGCATGCGCAGTGAGGCGCTATTACGCCAATTTAGCCTTTGTATACTACTTAGAACCAAACAAAGATTTTACACATTTTGTGGCGTTGTTCCAGTTGATCTATGTGAGCAGCAGCCCATTATAAGATAAGATAAGATAAGATAACTTTATTGACACTAAAACAAAGTCACATGGCTGGTTATATGGTCATTTGGCACAAAAGGATGAAAATACAATTGTCAGTGTGAAACAATAATATTTAACAAACAGGTTGACGTATGCACCGTATATACGTATAGCAGTTACCAGTTGGACTAGCTGAAGTATAGATAGGCCTATGCACGTATTTCCAAGGAACTAATAAGTTTCAGTCTTCCACAAGTACTCACATAGTATCAGGTATTTGGCAGTGAGGGTATTATATGTCTAGTACCATGGAAAAATATTATGACGAAGCGAGTGATTTCATGGAATAAACTGCTCTGAGTTTCGGTAACGAGCACTTGAGAACTTACTCCTTTTCGGAAATACCTCTGATCCAATTATCTCTCAATTTCCGTTCACTTCTTGTATATTTAATACAAAATATGAATGAAAATGTGTTTGTTTTGTGTCTGTCTGGTACTGCAGCAGTCCATTATATTACACGAGGATCAAGTGACATTGTATTTTACATACAATCATCTGCTGCCTCATTTTAGCATTGCTGCAATTATCTGACCGCAAGTCGACGTCATCCCGCCTTCAAATGACTATACCACGACACATGTACTGCTGCCTTCGCCTATAATCATCCATGTCGATTCAGTGTCAGTTGTTCCAACTTTTTTTCACATCTAAATAATGAAATAAAGTACCTATTTTATAGTATTGTAGAGTATTTGTTTTCATTAAAAGACAATCCAAAATATTACCCCACACCCTCTCCGCCGGAAATAAGTGAAAAACATTCCACCGTGAGGGAATCGGGTTGGAAGATACTTGAAGGTTTCGTAATATAATATTTGGAAATGTCCATGACGAAGTCACAGACTGCTCTGAGTTTCGATCTGATTATTCTAATATCATATCTGTTACAAACATACCGTGAGTACCCAAATATTGATTGGTTGACCCAATTGGTTGATTGGGTCATCAGGTTAAAATTAGTCCGTGACGGAATCATATAATAATAATAATTAAAATATATATTCGTGACGGAATCACGAGTGTGTATTTTAAATCTTCTCCGTAAATTGAAGGATCTTTATTAACTACACATTTCTCCAAGCATTATTCCTTGAGATGAATTTATCACCTTTAATAACAAAATTAAGAAGCCGAGCTGTTCTTTTGTCCAGTGTATACACAGTTCTAATACATATCTTTGCTACAGATGTTATTAAATGGTATGCCTTTCAGTTAAATGCATCTTTTCTTCCTTGAGAATTTCAGTCGATTTCCCAGATTTACAAATTGTTGAAAAGAAATCGCGCTTACGGTAATTCCCCTAATAATTCGATCACAGGAAGTGCCATATTTAAAGCTCAGATCTGAAAATATTGTTTATATATCCAACTTTTCTTGTGCATTATCTTTTAAGATGTGGTAGTTCTACAGTTTGGTAGCATCACAGTATCTTTGTCATTCTTTGTTTCTTAAATAATGGAGTGAAAAGTTGCACTTCCTGTGATTGAATTATTAGGGGAATTACCGTAAATCACATATTCTGTTGGGGTTTTTTGTCGAGCTCCCGGATATTATAGGAAGCGAACAGAAAAAAAATCATGCTGCATGGCCTACGAAAAAATGCTGAGTGAATCTTTTGCGAAAAATGTTGTTTTTTTTGTCGATGAGCGCTTTTACGTGGATAATCCAGAATGTTCTTACTGTCGAGTCAGTACCGGTAATTGTATTGTATTGTCATCATCACTCGTACTTTGTCAGTGATCGATCATATACCGACGTGCATGATGTCAACGAATACCCTTTGCTTTCCAGACTTGTTGCTTTAGCGCACGTTGGAAAATATCATCTAATGTCGGTACCGAATATAGGTAGCCCTTTATCATATTTCAAAAACTTTTACACATATATAATCTTGAAATAAATATTATTCTAACAATACATCTCAATTCTAACATACGGGATCATTGATACCACCTCGCGACGAGGCCAGTAGTATAGTAAGAGGAGATCCGACCTTATTTTCCAGGGAGGTAACTCTTGGTGCCTTTTTTTCCAGGTTAAAGGTATAGGGAACTCCCCGTCATCTCCCCAAGAGTTCCGCCAGGGGAGGGAGTTCCGCCAGGGGGCGCCACCAGCTCAAGGTCACTATAGTTCCGGCAAAGGGCCCCTGGGCATGTATTCTTCCGCGGTGATGCGGTCTGGTGGCTTCCGCGGAGAAAAAGTAGTCCCCAGACTTCAAATACGCTGCATGGTCCGATTGCGTCGAGTGAGGTATCAAAGTGAAGCATTCGTGAAGGGGCATCCAGTCATGGGTGGGTGTATGTAAAATTAGGATTTTTCCCCGAAACTATAAAAAGCGGAACACGGACTTTACCCCAGAAATAGGGGAAAACACCTATCAACCCTAGCCAAAAGGGCTAATATCGGTCCCCGGGCTTATTGGGACCTGCCTATCAAGTCAATGGGGTGGGTGCATGCAAAATTAGGATTTTTCCCCGAAAATATAAAAAGCGGAACACGGACTTTACCCCTAAAATAGGGGGAAACACCTATCAACCCTAGCCAAAAGGGCTAATATCGGTCCCCGGGCTTATCGGGGCCTGCCTATCAAGTCAATGGGGTGGGTGCATGTAAAATTAGGATTTTTTCCCGAAACTATAAAAAGCGGAACACGGACTTTCCCCTACAATAGGGGTCTGTATTGTAGAATATAAGTGAAAATGCCTGTATGGGGTATGGGGATGGTCAATTTGTTTCGTGGGCTTTACTATGGCTTGTGGGGTCTCGTTTTTCTCGTCTCGCCAAGAAAATGACAATGGGAAGGGTCCCGGAGCGAATCGGTGAAATTTTTGGGAAAAGTCACTGCGGTCTGTATATAGGCTCATACTGGCTATATGGAGGGAGGGGTGGTGAATTTTTTTTGTGGGCTTTGATATGGGTTGTGGGGTCTCGTTTTTCTCGTCTTGCCAAGAAAATCACAATGGGAAGGGTCCCGAAGCGAATCGGTGAAATGTTTGGGAAAAGTCACCGAGGTCTGTATATAGTCCATAGGCTGGCTATGGGAGGGATAGGTCCACCCTGGGAAATTCACACACGTTCATTGTGATATGGGTTGTGGGGTCTTGTTTTTCACGTCTCGTCATTTAGAACACGATGGGAAGAGTCCCGGAGCGAAACGGTGAATTTTTTGGAAAAGTACCATATAGCCCATATAGCTCCATACTGGCTATGGGGATATAGGTTCAACCTGGGAAATTCACACACGTTCATTGTGATATGGGTTGTGGGGTCTTGTTTTTCTCGTCTCGACATTTAGAACACGATGGGAAGGGTCCCGGAGCGAAACGGTGAAATTTTTTGAAAATGTCCACCGAGGTCTGTGTATAGGCATATAGGCTGGCTATAGGAGGGATAGGTCCATCCTGGGAAATTCACACACGTTCATTGTGAAATGGGTTGTTTGGTCTTGTTTTTCACGTCTCGTCATTTAGAACACGATGGGAAGGGTCCCGGAGCGAAACGGTGAAATTTTTGGAAAAGTACCATATAGCTCTGTACTGGCTATGGGAGGGATAGGTCCAACCCGGCAAATTCACACACGTTCATTGTGGTATGGGTTGTGGGGTCTTGTTTTTCACGTCTCGTCATTTAGAACACGATGGGAAGGGTTTCGGAGCGAAACGGTGAAATTTTTGGAAAAAGTCACCGAGGCCTGGGTAAGCCCATAGGCCTATACTGCATATGGCTATGGGGTATAGGCCCATACGGGGTGGACATTTTGGGTTCCAGGTGAGCCCCTAATGATCCTATGGTGTCGTATGAGGTCTTATTTTGAAGCTCTCGTGGAGGAGCATCCGACTGCACTAATGGTTCGTCCGTTTTCAATATTTTGCGCATGCGCAGTCTGGCCGTTGTATAGAAAGCAGGCCTTTTGGGTGGTATGTGGGTGTGTGTTTGGGGTAGAGATGGACCGCTATGGGTCCGAATGGGTCGTGGAAGGTGTCAAAGTGAAGCGTGTGTGGGGTAGAGTCAGAATGGCGTGTTTTTAAATGCAAGTCGCGTCAATCTGCGCATGCGCAGTTGGTTGTAGTAAGTAAAGTGGCCATTTTGGGGCGGTGCAGGAAGGTATTTGGTGTCGAGATGGACCATCCTTGGTCCGAATGCGTCCTGGGAGGTGTCATTTTGTAGCTCTCGGGGTGTAGACCCCGATTTGGGGGCTGCCCACGTCACCTGTGACGTCATCGGTGACGTCATCAGTACGAGTAGTAGCGAAAGTGGACATTTTAGGGCACTGAAGGATGATATTTGGGGTAGAGCGGGACCATCCTTGGTCCGAATGCGTCGTGGGAGGTGTCATGTTGTAGCTCTCGGGGTGTACACCCCGATTTGAGGCATGTCCGCAGCATCTGTGACGTCATTGGTGACGTCATCAGTACGAGTAGTAGCGAAAGCGGGTATTTTGGGGCAGTGAAGGAAGATATTTGATGTAGAGATGGACCATCCTTGGTCCGAATGCGTCGTGTGAGGTGTCATCTTGTAGCAACGCCCGCCAACACCAAGCTCAATGCTTCAACGCCCTGGTGAAATAGCTCAGAAGCTCTGATTTTCTAGATATTTTATGGAATTGTCACTCATTCTTCGAAATGCAGTGACGTCCGTCGTTACGCCTTAACAGACCGGAGAGAGTACAACAACAACAACAACAAGGATGAGACATGAGAGAACAACAACAACAAGAAGTTTTTTCATATAGTTTATTCTCCCCAATGTTACATCATACCCACGCTGGGGGAGCCGCGTTGGGTATATTTACAATTCAAGAAGACTCTTGTCCAATCAGGGCCACCATTTGCATTTGTCATATTCGTTCCTGTCCGTTAGATGTATTCTTGTCCAATCAGAAGTCTCCATTTCAGAAAGTTCCATCTTCGGCCATGTTCGCTTTGAACCGTTTATTCTAATCATCGTCGGGCAGCCCGGGATACCGTTGAGGCAACATATCCTCAGATAGTTGTTTGTGCATTCTGAGTATCTATCAGTGCATGGGTGAATACATTCACCCGATGGGAATATTCCGTAGTTTGGTCACGAAGAACGTAACATTGGTGACCCTCTCCACTGTCCACTTGGTGTTGGAGCGTTGTTGTTGGGCCCATTTCAAGGGATCCACGGTGTCCAGTTTCTCCAGCATCGTCTCTAGCGACGCCCGGTTAATGATGGTAAACGGTTGGTAAAATACCCGGATGTTACTGCTCGGGTAAAAGTATCGGACTTGATCTGTCTCCTTATGCTGCAGTACATAACCAAACGCCAGATTTAATTTGAAGGACGTAGCTTGGTCATTGAAGATGGCTTCCACGTAGTTGCGTAGACGGGCGAGGTCAGTCAGTCGGAAATTGTAGATATCTTGAATAGGGCGATGACGGTGGAAACAGTGCCGTATCATGGACCAATGGCGACGATAGATGTCACTCACTGGATGGGCGTCCTGTAAGAGATCGCTGGGAACATCCACCGCATCTTCCAGAAAATGTTCCTTGTTGTCAGGCGTATGACTGGGAACAGTAATGCTAGGGACCGGGTGGATATCTAGGCTCTTCTGAACTGTGGGCATAGGCGGGCTCTCCGTGATCGCATCACCAGT
>JAVTVY010041136.1:0-19572 GCA_036873755.1 Hanleya hanleyi
ATTGAAAAATGGAGATGGGAAGCGATAGAGTCTAATATTTTCTAGCTTTGAGTGTAGCGAACTGAAATTTACGGTACGATATGCCAATATCCTGCTCGTTTATCAAATGTAATCAAAATTTACCTGGCGTTGAGTATTTATTCCGTCACAGTGAAGTTATTCCGACATACTGTATTTTTTGGTCCTTTTTTTGCGTATTTTAAAAAGAAATCACACTACGCAAAATTTGATCGTTAAACATTCTGAATTGGTAAGTACATTATACACCGACGAATTGTTAAGGAAATAGATTGAATCTTGATATTTGAGGACTCGCAATTGGTTAAAAATGAACTGAAAAGAAATTAAACGTAACTCCCTTATAACCGTCAATTGGAATTTACCCAGGATAGTCCAAATAAGTGCAAATAAGATGAACATGAGCCCACAATAACTATATAAACTATTTCAGCTCTGATTGTGCTGCATTCCGATTGTCCAGCACTAAGTATACCACCTCCCTTCCTCACACCCGCCCCCTCCCCGCCATTCTTGGCTAATTCGGTTAAGGTTTCATAGGAAAGTTTGCCTGACCCACAATTTTTTTCCTTCTCTCTCCGACTATGGAGCAAAAACTTAACTTATAATTACTGTACTAATGGGGTAAAAAAATAAATCCAAGATAGTAGCAATGATGCTATTATTTCAGGATACTATATTCGGCCAATTTTAGGTCCAATCTTCAATTTTTTGAGCAATTTTCATCGCAAAAAGAATTAGTAAATAAGTCAAAGAGTTTTTGTCTATTTCTGTCGCTGGAAAATCCCAAATTTTGAAGAAAAAAGACGAAAACAAAAATCACTTTTCTGCTACACTTTTCTTGCTAACAGCTTGAATGTAATCATGATCGCGATTTAGGCTCAAAACAATCCTATATGATAGGCTACAATCCTATATGATAGGCTACAATCCTATATGATAGGCTACAATCCTATATGATAGGCTACAATCCTATATGATAGGCTACTAAGCCGCAAAGATTCAGCTATGTCGTTTTCTCTGCAGGCCAGAGAGAGTTATTCCGATTCCATCAAAGTTCAGTTTCCAGCAGATAATCGAACGTTTCATCTATTTTAAAATTGGGAAATTCGTTCACCTTCATAAAGTAGACACAACTATTCGATCTCCCCCATTGATATATCTTAGGTTCTGTGATCTACATACAATAGAGATGGTGTCATCTATATGTAATATTGACCGTTGTATCTCACTGATTGGTTGATATTTCAAGCATGGTTTATCTCCAGAATCGGAATTCACATTCAAGGGCACTCCCCATGTATGAAGAACTCAACCACAGGGGCTCGTTACCGTTGTTATTTGGTTAACTAGGTTGATTACAGGGGGGGGGGGGGTCGAGGTAGGGAATAAATGGGGAAGGGAGGTCAATCAAGTCGGAGCCGTCACCTCACCACGCTCACATACCTCTTGTTTTATATCCCATTGTCTTCGAAAAGCGAATCAACTTCCCTTTTAACAGATCGAGAAATGATTAAAACGCATATATCTTACTTTACCTTCTCCTGATATGGCCTCTTTATGCAAAAAGTCCATTTATCCGCCAAATGTTTACCGATATTTCCAGACTGACCAAAATCTAGATAATCCCTCTCGCCATAGTGCCCGAGAACGAGCGAGACTTCCTCACCAGGGTTCGTCGCGAGCCAACTATCATCTGGTATCAATTGATTTAAGACTAAAATGGCGGAAGACCAGAGCAAGCAAACTGAGACTGCCTGAGACTCCGAGGTACTGGGAAAACGCTTTAAATAAGAAAAGTGGCAAATCTTTTAAAACAACAGGGAAAGACTGTTACCCTTACAGCGACCACGGGCATAGCGACTGACGGCTCGCGACGAACTCGGGCCTGGCGAGGAAGTCTCGCTCGTTCTCGGGCACTGTGGCGAGAGGAATTATCGAGATTTTGGTCAGTCTGTAAATATCGGCTAAAATTTTGCAGGTAAATGGACTTTTTGTGCATAAAGAGGCCAGACCGGGAGAAGGTAAAGTATGATATATGCGTTTTAACCATGCCCCTTCAGTTAAAAGGGAAGTTTATTCGCTTTTCGAAGACAAAGGGATATAAAAAGAGGTTTGTGAGCGTGGTGAGGTGACGGCTCCGACTTGATTGACCTCCCTTCCCCATATATTCCCTACCTCGACCCCCTGTAATCAACCTAATTAACCGATTAACAACGGTAACGAGCCCCTGTGAACTCAACTGCCTTGTTCTTATATCGTCGCTATATAGCTGGAATATTGCTGAACGCGACATTAAATCCTAATTCTCTCTCTCTCTCTCTCCTTGTTCTTATATGTTTTACTCAGCAATTCATATATAAAACAGTTTAAATTGGAGCGATATGCAAGAGGTGGGAAAAATTGACGACGTCTGGTGATTAAAAGGAATCATATGACTCTACAGGAAAGCATTTGTCGACACCTAGAGAATTCGGTGCATTCTGGGATGTAACCTTAGTATCTCAGTCGCGCTTTTATTGCGGCTGTTCATGTGGAGACAATGAAGTATCCACACGGCCCCTAGCGCCGGCTTAAATGGAATTAGATACGCTAGCTCGGGAGCTATGATGACAGATCAGCTCAAACAATTTCTCAGGTAAGGAGTTCGGATGGATAACATACAGTTTAACACATGCATATGGCATGCATTTCAACATACATATATGTTATCGGAAAGTATTTGTTCTCATCCTTAATTAAAAATGGAAACAAACAACAGCTCAGATTTATCTCTAAACGTGTACGATGAAATTCCTGATAACCTGTGTACACATCAGGGTGGTTTCATTAAATACAAGATTTAGCTTTTGATTTTAGCCAATATCATTGCAGCTGTTACCTCGTGAATAACCCGAAGCCTGATCCTAACGTAGATATCGAGAACAACCGCGAATAAACACAGAGCCTCTAGCATTGGCTAAAGGTACAAAGCTTCCAAAGCCGAACTATGATTTTTTTCCCCACTTCAAAGAGATTCACTATCATAATTAAAATGTATACAGGTACAAACAGATTTTAAAATGTCTATAAATATCAATCCACAAAATCGACATATGATAACGAAAGCATGCTCAAAAGGTTAGGGTCCACCGTCACAATATGGTTCGAAAGATCAATATCTGATATTATCAGCGTCGTATGCAGCTTTAATGAGAAATGGATATTTGGAATATAACCCGAACGTCTCTTTGCAGCTCTGAAAAAAACATTAACGAGTTTACATTCAGGAGTTTATTTCTTTTAAAAACACTTCAATCGCGAAAGGTTTCTTACTATTGTGTTACCTATGATGTGAATTAGAGCGGAAAAATAACTTTTGGATAACATAAATGCAAACCTCGAGATTTGAGATTTCGATCATTAACATGACATGTTGCAACGTGCTCCATGCAAAATGTTTCATTGTGCCCCTATATGGCACCGGCCAATGAATTTGAACTATATTAATTACCCAGACTAAGTCTGCCCATTTCAATTATCTTCTACTTTGGAGCTTGTCAAATATCAATTGTTAACTCTGCATAAATGTCCCTATTTGCAACGTGTATAACAAACTGAACTCCACAAAATAACCCCAGTGATATTGATAATATATCACGCTTGGGATAACTTTGTAATTCTCTCCATATGTAAATCCAGTACTCAATTACGGGGCTCAATTAGATAGGAAGGCGTCATAATATATTCGTGTTCAAGTATTCAAGGGTTATTGATTCCGTATAAAGTAATAACACGCGGTTCATGGGTGTTTCGCTTATATCCCATGCCAAGTGAAATTGCATACGACTAATTAAAATGCACAGACTTTAGTTACGGGATTTTAATATTAATTAATTGTGACTTCAGTGCTAGTAATTTTCATAATTTTCGGGAATAATTTCAAATTATGAAATGCACTTTGATTGCGAAAAAAACGTGTTTCCCATTAAAAATAAACTCTGATAGAAAGAGAGCATTCATATTACTTATTAGTTGTGTTAACCTAAAATACAGTAAGCATTAAAACAACTGAGAATATTCCTCGTGAGAAAGAGAGTGGAAGGAGATCCGGGCCCATAAACAACGACCTGATGAACCACGGTATACACAAGGTGAAATCAGATAAGAATTTTTTTTGAGGTGAGCTAAAGCTCCTAGTCTGATGGTTTAACTGCTGAGAACAGTCCTGTGACAATTTTCTTGAAAAAATAATGATGTAATAATTTTGAGCGAAAAAAAAAGAGTAAAATGGAACTTACTTGATTTCGGACAATACACGCTCCTCGTAATAATGTACATATAGCCAAACGGCATAGTGGTGGAATGAAAATCTACGTGAGCGTATATTTCCAGGAATCAAATGTACCAGAAAGAAAAATCATTGCATATGGACCAAAGTGGATAAACTATTTTTCAAGAACGGAAGTTACATGTATGTGGAGTATATTTTCCTCCGGAAGATTCGACTTTCTATGATATTTGTTGTGGAAAAAAAACTTCGACAGTGTGGAGTGTGGCATAAATTATTATTCAAACTGGGAACAGTATTCCTAACGGGTGATTTGAATTCCAGAACTGCTACGCTGAGTGATCATGTGACTAAAGATGGACTATTATCTTTCGAGGATGCTGAAGAGTATAGTACGAATACTTACCGGATATAAGTAACGAATGATATGGAACTCCGATTGTAAATTAGCGGATACTGTGACCATTGTTACGCAGGATGCAACGTCTATTAATTCATGTGTCGATCACTTACCAAGAAACTTAAATTTTTGGAGCCATTTTTTTAAAGTGATGTATTCATTGAAACCAGGAAAAGTATTTCTTTTCTAAATAAAATTAAACGTAAACTTGACTGGTTTGATGAGGAGTGTAAATTGAGAAAAAATGCAGTTAATAATTACAATAAATATTACACAGAGAATGATAAAACTTTAATGCAAGAAGCCACAAGAATATACAAAGCGATGGAACAGTCTACTCTAAAACAACAAAAATCCGCGGTAGTTTTGGACCCTATTAAGGAAGGACAAGGCCAGAACAGGAGAACGTATTAAACCAGAAATATTTTTGAACACTTTAAATCGTTGAATGAAAAATATATGAATAAAAATACTAGGGATATTTACAATGATCGAGGAGGGGATGGATATGTGGCAGAAGAACTCCATACAAAGATAACAATACAAGAGATAGTAAATGCTATTAATCGGTTTCATAACAATGAAGCACATGCTAGTGATTTATCGATTAACGAATTTTTCAAAGCTGGGAGCGATGTTTTGTCGCCTATATTGTAGAGCTGTTTTAAAGCAAGGGTGATCGGAGAGATTTTGCCTTTTTTGTCAGGTTGAAAATTACAAAAAGGCACTAAATTATCAAGAGCGCATAATTTCATGTCAGAAAGATAGGAAACACCATGAAACACAAGAAAATATGACTATCTGGAGCAAACTTGAACAAGACTGTAGTAGATTTTTCGAAGTAAAATTTGGAAATTGGAGAACTGTAGTGACTGTTTATAACTCACGGATAAAGATGAATCATCTCTTCGTTCGGGATAAGCAAGAAATACCTACTTTAACTTTAACTTCGTTTTTACATCAATCTAATTCAATGTCTGGTTATATGCACTACATCTCGGTCCATTCTCGCCTTGAAAATTTAAAAAAATATATGGGATTCCTTGTATATTGACCATGCAATGAGGAGGATAGTTCAATCCATATTAAATATACCATGGGCATACATAATTTATCAATTGGAAGGAGAGGTAATATTGGAAAGTTGTACTCTTTCCATGACATTCAGTAAATACAATTCAATTTCATAGAATAGTTAGGCCATGAAACATTGGTTTCGGCAAGCCAATATATATAATGCTCGGTGATAAATTCCTATACTCGAAATAACAACACTATTGGTTTCAATTGTTTTAAACTGTAAAGAGATTATCCTTTTTACCAATTTCTATGATCTATTGAGGTAGTTATAGTAATTGGTTAGTAAACGAAGGAAAATTATTATATGAATGGTAATTTTGGTGTGGAAAAACGCACAAATCGGTTTATTGGTTTACCGGTACTGCATGTAACACAAAACTTTCACAATATTACTGTTCGTAGTTAATTTCAAAGCAGCAAATACTTTGTCTAGCAGTGCTTCATTCCCTCTCCACACTGCAATGAAATGCTATAAAACGCAACATCAGCAGCACTAAACTTCGAGTAAATGGCTTTTGTGCCATCTGATTGCGACTAGACACACAGCAATCATTCAGTCAAACACGCAGTCTTTCAGAAGGCAGCTGAGGTAAATTTGACGTCGCGCTACATGCTCTGGTCTGTCGTGCTGACTGATTTAAGTGCTTCATTTTCTGACCAACTCTACGAATGAATGCAGTGGAAATGAATATGACTTGGATCAATCGAAAGACAACGGCTACTGTTCAAAGATCACGCTCGAGTAGGGACCGTAGTAATGGACAAGAGCAGCATACTGCAAAACAAATTCTTTATTGCGATGAAATGAACATTCGAACTCCTTTGTCATTCTGAAAGTAATATGCTATTACCATTCTTACTTAAGTTTGCGATTTCGACTAGGTGCTGGTGTCCTTGTGGCAATCCTGAAAAGCTACCTTTTTGATACAATGTTCCAAAGTTAATAATGTTGAAAGTTCAGGCTGTGGTAAGTAATAGTTATTGTATGGCATTATCTTGTTATGTGTTTATAATCGACAGGTCGCACCAGTGCTGCCCCAAAGCCTGCACGAGGCGTCAGCCGAGTGTAGGCGGGGCAGCACGTGTGCGACCTGTCGATTATAAACACATAACAAGATAATAGCCAATACTTATAGGTTATTGGTTGAATACTGACTGATGTGGACGAGTTCTATTTTTGTGGGGCGAAGATGTGCGGACGAGCTTGCGAGTCCGCACATTCGCCCCGCAAAAATAAGACGAGTCCACATCAGTCAGTATTCAACCAATAACCTATTTATTATACATCTAAATAGCTAAATGATCACTTAGCAACACGAGGTATGTTTTCAAAGTTGAATATATTCACAATTTCATAAAGACGAGTACCTGTAACATTCGTAGTAAAATACGTAGTAACAGATTTGTGAATGGCGGATTGATATAGAACAGTCAACATATGGTAAATAGGTCACGAATTCAGCACGCGCTCCCAGGGAAACAGTTCTGAACAGTCACGCGGGAGGATTTAGCGCAAATTTTCAACAATACAAAAGTGATTATCTATCATTCATGGGATGTGAGATTAATGTTAAATGTACAGTTATTCAATATAGCTCCTCGGAATAACTGTCCGACTTGACCAGGTTGAGCAGCTTCGTCGCGAGCAGTAGACGGTGTTGATGATGGCATTGACTCGGCTGTGCGCTCACTTGTTGCCGTTGAAGCCGACGAGGAGACCGTACACGATGGAGTGACTTTCTTCTGCAGGGAATTAGAATTCAAGATCTCGGACATTTTCTTCTGTTCTTCAAAATCCATACTGGTGTCATAACTGGAAAGTGAGGCAATGCTTTTATGTCCCGTGACCTGGATGATTTTGTGAGCAGGGATACCCGCTTTAGTGAGGGTTTTAGCTGTAGTTTTTCTGATCGAATGGTTGGACTTTCGACCTGTTATCCCCGCCGCTTCAACTGCCTTCGTCACAAGGGAGCCCAGTGTTTTGACGCCCATCGGTGAGTTATAGTACCAAACTCTGTCGTTTGTTTCGATACGTTTAACTGGAATAGGTGTGAGATAAAACGGACTGTGAGAGCTATTTGCTTCAACTGGTCTTCGACTCACAAATTCTTTATACAACTCGACTGGATCGCGTGATTTATCTTCACTTTTTGTGGCGAAAGGGCGCGGGGGGACATCTCTCCAGTCGTCACGTTTGCTTCCGTCTCTTGTTTTGCTGTCACGCTCCATCCACTCTAAATATTCTTGCCCGTCTGTGTCGGATTTTAATGTAATGTCCCCAAACTGCAACTTCCTGTGCTCGTCGCGGCCGCGAAATCCGAAAGTTTTCCCCATAAAGAAAAAGAGAGAGAACTGGAGGGCCCGGGGGGTTTTATTTCCCAACTGATCGGAGGCAAACAGTACCTCTTCTTCATGCGGTGTAATGGCCTGCGAAGCTTGGGGTTTTCGACCTTTCCCTTGCTTCTTGAGATCCATCTTTTTGGCCGTCAGAGCTTGGTTAGCTTTATGGAATCTACGATCCCGCAAGGAAATGGCATACGCTTTATCCTTCAAGTGTCGTTCCACAGAATTTTTGATAGAGTCGAGGCTTGACGGTTCATACTCTGTTCCATCCTGTTTCCGTATGCTAATGAACAGTTCGGCCAAAAAATCGTTTAAGAACTCTGGTGGTATGAATTCGATCAGTCGGGGCTCTCTCTTCTGTTCCCATAGCCATCTCTGCACGTTTTGTATATCTCGTTTCGTTGTTTTCACAGTATTTTGTTTTTTCTGTGAATCTATGAACGTCTGCACATTTGGAACTGTAACATCTCTCGAGGACGTACTGGTTTCAACACTGATTGTGGACACCGAAATTTCCTCCTCAAATGGTGTAAACATTAAATCAAGTTCATTTCCACTTAGATCGGACAGCCACTTTGCAAGATCAGTCCCAACATTCGTGTCATCGCTCGCCATGTTTATGTTGTTGTCGTCTGCTATTGCACTTGCGTGACCTTTCGTTTGTAAATAAAAAATAGTCCCGGCGGAGCATGACCCTTCGTTGCTAGGATACACTGTCCAATAAGTAACTGTCCAATACGGGAGAATACTGGACTCGCGTGCTAATGTTATAAGGATAGGGCAGGGGCATAGGTGTACAATAAAATAACTGATTTAACCCATGGTCCACCCACTGATTTCCATATATGGATCGACACGTACGCAGTGTCAATTACAGGCACTGCGGACAATAGCCAATGAAATACGCGTTTCTGAAAGAATTTAAATATTTAATTGATCATGCCGTATATTGGAAAGAATTGCTGTATTCCGCATTCCTTTCTGAGTTCTCGCAAAGTGATGATCGAAATGGAGTCGGACGATGACCTGCAGTGTCCCAAATATTAGATATTACGGAATCGCAGATATCTTTGGAAAACATGCAGTTAGAAGACATAAGTTTTGGGGATTTTGATCTTCTGGCCTGGCTGCAGGATAATTCTGGAGATGGTGTATTCCCGGGATCTACTGACCAGCAGAATCCTGGAAAAACTGAGAGAGAGCAGTCTCCCGCCAAAATGGAGTGTGAAACTGAACCGGTGCAGGTGCATCGACCTGTGAAACTGGAAACAGAAAGTAAAGCACGATTCGCAGAGGCTGTTGACGACGATTTCATAGAAAATCTGTTATCTGCACAGGAAAATCAGAACACTAAAAAAGCAACAAAATGGGCCGTGAAGATTTTCGATGAATGGAAACTTTACCGCAATTCACGGAATGTCGAGGCGGTTCCTGAACTTGGAACATTTACGGCTGATGATGTGAACAAGTGGCTATCACGATTCATTTTGGAGGTGAGGAAGAAGGATGGCGATTTTTACCCTCCAAAGTCGCTGTACGCGCTTTCCTGTGAAATTTTACGACATATGCGGTCTATCAAAATATATCATCTCAACTTTTTGAACGACAAAGACGACAGATTTATTTTCTTCCGAAAAACTCTGGATTCCAGAATGAAGGAGCTAACTTCCCAAGGATATGGCACAAAGGTGAAACAGGCGGATCCAATTTCACAAACTGACGAAGAGAAATTCTGGGAAAACGGAACGTTTGGATCTTCGACGTCAAAAAGTTTACTACAGACCGTTTTCTTCTACAACTGTAAAATATTCGGACTAAGGGGTCGGGATGAACATCGACACTTGGATATATCCCAGATCGTACTCGGTCAGGACAGTCAAGGTCAGTACATAGAGTTCATTGGTTCCAAGTGCAAAACTTATTCACGGGGACTGAAACAAAAAAATCTAAGCGCCAAAAACATCAAGCATTATTGCGATGACGGGGAACGATCTTTATGGACAATCTACTCCAATTATCTTCGGGCTATAGGCGTGTCCGAGGGAGCCTTCTACCGTAGGGCTCTGCCGGCCTCGTTCCCTGGTGAGCCTCCAAAATTCAGTAAGCAAGTGGTTGGGGTGAACGCCATGCAGACGATGCTGAAAGACATTTGTGCCAGCGCTGGAATTTCTGGAAATTTCAGTAATCATTCGGGAAAGAGAACGTGTGCCACCCATTTGTTTCAGGCTGGCGTTGACGAACAGCTGGTCATGGAAAGAACTGGTCACAGAAGCCAGGCTGGTGTGCGGAAATACAAGCGACCGTCGGACGCAATGCTAAAGGATATTTCCAATGTGTTGAACCCTCCTCCCAAATTATGCAAACACGAGGATGACCCACCGGCGGAGTTAAAGGAATCTCCACCGAGCTTCACACAGAACGATAAATGTTTTCCTAATGACTGTAAATTTAGCAACTGCACTTTCAACATTTCCTACCACAGCAATTGAACTCTTAATCGTTCTTGTTAAATTTTAATGACTTTTCCAGCAATACCGGTAGACTTTGGATACAAATACCGGAAACCGTAATTTTACCCACAGACTAAGAGACTGAGAAATGATATGTTTTGTTTGTGGTAATTCGAACGGATCTCGCGGTGAAAAATACATGTACTGCTGATAATGTGGCCAGATACACGGACTTCAAGTTATGGTACAGTTTTGTTTACATGTAAATCGACAATTATTGATCATCAAATACAGAAGTAACTGATGTTTTATTTCGATAATTGACTTTATACTTTGATCTGAGAATTTTAATATACTGTTGATCTGCAAATTTGAAATTGTGTTATTTTTTTATCTTTCCAGACTTCTCACTGATTTCTTGTAGCCCGCCCACAATGTCTGCCTCTCCAGGGTTAATTGACCAATGAGAATTCACCAGACAATGGGCGTGGCTTACGGAAGTCATTGAGGTCGTCTATAACGGCACCGTAGAGCGTGCAAGTTACCGGCAAATAATGCACAGCAAACTTCAAAGGATGTGGCGGCAGACCATGGGTTAAGAACCGTAATAAAGAGTTTCAAGCCAATTTAGTTGTTAATGCACAATTTGGTTTTAAAGCAGGTTAAGGTATAATTGACGCCATTTTTGCGCAGTATGGTTTTATATCGGGCTACCTGACTCAAGGCAAACGGGTAAATTGTGCTTTTGTCGATTTAACAAAAGCTTTTGACTCCGTGGAAAGAAAGTATCTGTGGTATGAATTAAGCAAAAGCGGAATAGCGGGTAAAATGTTAGCTATAATTAAGTCATTGTATATTAGTTCGGTCTTGTGTTTATATATAAATATTCAATTACTCTAATTCTGTCAAAGAGTTTGATTGGAACTTATACACGTCGGGAGGCTATAGTTGTGATTGTGAATCGTCGAACTATATCTATACACCATGCAAACATATTGTGACTGGTGACCTTGATGTGGTGAGTGATAAGGACCTAAGATTACTCCTGATGAAGGGACCTAAATATAGAGAGCTGAGAAGAATAAATCTGAAGGCCGATCAGAAGATAGTCCTGTCTGCTTTGGAATAGTACGTTATTGATTGGTCTAAGCGAGAAAAAGTTGAATCTACAGTACTCGCAGATTGGCTGGACCTCACCAAGAGCAAGGTCGTTGAAACAATCCGCCATATTGACAGAAGTACCCTTTCCCAAGCAAAACAAGTACTGAGAAACTTCAATTCGCAAGAAGTTCTAGCAAATCTCCAGAGTAGATTCGTCATAGTTCCAGCAGACAAAGCTCCAAATAATATAGTATTCATATGTAAATATTACTATTACTAGGTGCTGGTTAAAGAAATAAGTGTAAACATATCATCATCGAATACGTCTACTTACTCCCAAACTGCATTTACTCTGGAAGATTTATTTAACAATCACAAAACGTTTCTCAGGAAAAGATGTATTTGTCTTCCAACCAATCATAACGACATAGAGTATACTGGACTCCCAAAAGGCATAAATCACCATACAAATCTAGATGCATAGCTGGTTCTAGAAGCTGCACCACCAAGCTTCTTTCAACCCTGTTGACGAGGGCCCTTCAGGAGGTAAAAGCATTTTGGGAAAGATATTGCGCCACTATCTATTTCTCGACTCTCTATACTACAATCCCTCATCAGGACCTTATTGACCGTCTAAGTTCATTACTAGTATCTGTGTTCAAGAAAACCGATCGTAGATATATTAATGTCGGAAGCCATGAAGCATTCTTCAGCTCTACTACATACAAGAGATATCATTCATGCGATGTTTCATTTATTTTATAGAGTTGCTTGAATTTCTCATTAAAAATATTTATGTGAAATTTGGCAACACAATATATCAACAGCATATAGATATTCCAATGGGTACTAATTGTGTACCCATGTTGGCTGACCTATATCTGTTTTCTTATAAATATATGACTATATGCAGGCGCTTTCAAAAACCGATCCGTTCAAAGCCCGGTCCTTCTCATTCATCAAACGCTATATAGACGATCTTCTCGCTGTGGATAATCGCTATATAAATGAGGCAGTGAAGGATGTATATCCATCTTCCCTGGATTTGAAGGAAACTACAGATAGCCCTACAGTCACATCATATTTAGACCTATATCTCTATAAAAATGAAGCGGGCCTTCTCTCTCGTCGAATTTATGACAAAAGAGATGATTGCAATTTCGTCATCGTAAACTACCCCTTTCTGGACAGTAATATTCCAGTGGGACCTGCAGATGGCGTATACATATCTCGCCTAGTAACATTTGCTAGATCCTGTGTTAAATGTGACGATTTTAATCAACGTCACAAAACATTGTTGCAGAAACTTATAAAACAGGGCTACACCACCAAGCGCCTCCACTCAAAGTTTCTCAAATTTGGCGATACATATCGCATGCTGATAGCAAAATAGGAATGTAGCGTGCAAGATCTATGGCGTTACGTTTCGTAACTTGTGTCTAATTCCGCTTAACCCGGGGCTAGAAAATTTTGGTAAACAGATACTTGGAGTAAATGCATATGTATGTCTGCAGCATATGTGGCTGTCTACGGGAAACTCGGAAGGCTCTCTTGGCGTTATGAACGATTATCAAGAATACTGAAATATTGGTTTAAATTATTAGGAGCCAAAATTGTATTTTGAGCTGTGTTTATAAATTCTTACAAGACCAAGTCGAAATAATAAATCAAATTGGGTCTCCCTCGGAAGAGACATGCTGTGTAATTGTGGATATCCATGAGTATGGCTATTCCCCTATTCTCTTAATTATGCTAGATTTAAGAATATTTTCTATGTTCGACTGAAAAACATTTACATAACGTCCGAGCATGCTGGAAAAATAGGTCAAGAAGTCCACAGGGAGTCCTGGGTACACTTGGTAAATACATATATGAAGCATTTTTCGTTAAGTAGCCCACTTCCACTCTCTTGTCTTAAAAGTGTATGTCTTAAGTACAAGGTAAACGAATATCTTATAGTCTACGGTCACACCATGAAGCCTCTATAGTACGCTCCAAGGTCACACATATTCAGAAAAATGTGGACCAGCTGATTATCACTTGCATATAGCACCGGACCAAATCCACTGCTCAAAATAAGTCGGAGGGTTTGTTTCATTGCCAGATAGAGTCGTACGGCCCATGGAACCGTGTGGGCCCGGAATGCACATGTAAATTCAATAAGAGAAAGCATGGCGTAGCGTTGGAAAGACTAAGACATGAAAACATGCCTAGTGGTCAGATAGCTAAAGCATTTTGTTTTATGTGTATGTACGGGTACCTGTACAATTGCGCCTTTAGCCTTCGGGCCAAACTGAGCAATACAATACTATTCTATTCTACATGAATTGTGTGAGATTAGTATGACACTCTTGTATGAGTATTACAGGACAGCCAATCACTACATCATATGGACCATACTATCACAGATCAACCAGTCAGAAATTGCCACACATTCCATTTAACAGTAACGTATGTAGATATATAACTCTTCAGGATTGAGTGTTGAACACAGTTAAATCGCATACGCTGCAGAGAGGTTGTAAGTTAAGCAGTTTAGTTCTCCTGCTGGGTTAGAAATTATCTGCTGCTGAGAGGTAGGACAACTTTGATTTCTCCTACAACAATGATTATTATACATTGCATCATACATTATAAATTTTCCCATGTTCGACTGCAATAGTTGAAAGTAAATGTTTGCATACCGAATATAATATTTCAATGTTTCGTTGTAGTTAACATACATCTTCACCATGACGATGAAGGTATTGATCGTCTTAACTGCATTTGTCAGTCTTGTGTGTTATGGTAGAATATGTCCGATAACGAGAGAAGGTAAGTCCAAATTACATATAACTCACTACCGGCGGGAAAAGCGTTTATGATGGAACTTTGCTCCCTCTAAACCGCCCAACCCTACACAACCCTTAACCGGCGGAGAAAGATTTTTCTCTTTTTAATCAGATAGTGTATCAGCATCTGGCATAGAAACAAATTTGAGATTTTGTTCGGAAGAGGTTAATTCTGTCCCCGAACATTAAACTATTATTTAAGAGCCAGACCAAGAATTGATAATTAAAACATTGTTTGGGGGACTTTGGGCTTCTCAGAGCTGTTAACCGATGCTAGAAGCTGTGTTGATTAGTGAAGTCTACTGGGGCCACTAGAGTTCTCGGACTATTACCTCTTTTCCAGTGGGTTGAAAAACAGAAAGAGTGAAATTTCGTATCAAACCGTCGCTCATTCGACCTTATAGCTCATTGATCGAACTCTGGCTTCTTAGAAACAATATTAGATATTTTATTGGGGAGAAATATCAGTAATGTGAGGTTCCGACACGAATCGCAGAGCCGAGTATCAGTATATTGAGTCACCTGTGGAACAGTGAAGAATATCCTTAACCCTATCTGGTCTGGGCTTTTTGGGACCTGTCCAGGCCGAGAGGGGGGGGGGGGCGAAAATGCCCCCCCTCCCCCTAATTATTTTGTGTACCCCTTGAGCTAGGGGGCTGAAGCTTACCACACTATACCCTTGATTCAAGCTTTACCGGAAAATATGAAAAAATCCAAGATAGCCGCTTTAATTACGGCATTTTTTGGTCAATATTTCCATCAGATTTTCCGATTTTTTTATTTATGCAATTTCTTTACAAAAGCTGCATGAAAAATTAGTAAATATTAATATGAGGTGAAATAAAACAGTTTTTGCTCAATTTGCATCGCGGAAAAGCAGAAATTTTGAAGAAATATGACGAAAGCATCACTTCTCTGGTACCCACGTGGCCGCCATCTTGAATTCCCCCATGATTCTCAGCTCGAGGGGTTGTGGAAATAGTGTCGAAATGGCTATAAAGTCACGAAGTTTCAGCTCCCCATTTGTTGCCGTTCCGGAGATATCACAGAGAAGGGGGGATGAGGAGGCTGATGGGGTTAACTGGTTAATTTCGGGGTTACAGAATCTGCTATGACTTTCGGCCTGGCGTGCAATTGAATCTGGAAGGCGAAAGAGCGAGGTTTTGTATCGGACATTCACTCTGCCGAATTTTTCGCTGTGTTGAATTTTTTTTCGAAAGATCAATTAAGGATTCGATACGAATGTGCGAGAACTCGAGTCGCCGCTTCCGTCCTTCGTTGTCTTTAATGAATTTTAGTAGGTCTGCATTTCGATTGACATTTTACATGTAATTTAATCTTGATATTTTCTTGTAGAATGGATGGAGGGGGTACAAAATCTAACTGGCCGTTATTGCGAATATTTCAATCCAGAGGATCTCATTAAACTGTTGGATTTTTACACTGACGACTTCAGGCTATTAGCGGTTGAAGAACAGGCCATAACTACGCTATCAGGTGAGTATGCACGTTAATTCGATGGGCCGCGGTGTAGTGGGAAAACAACTGCACTAGAAAAAATTCTTTAAATTCAGCAGCATTGTTTTATGCATCTGAGGCAGACCGGACAAAGGCACACAATAATTTTCCGAATTGTTATTAACGTCAAGTTTTTGCTTGGCGTCAGCATAAAATACAACTAATTGATCCGGTTATTCGAAACTTTTTTCACTTGCAGAGAAAATGCGTATGTATATGAAAACAGCCATATTGTTATCGTTTAAGATCTAATCTGGTAAACATTATCTTCATTAACAATAGCAGAGTTTATATATTAACGGGATTTCCTTCTGAATTCAGCTGTATGACGTCAATTGTGGACCATGCGCAAATACATTTATACTCCTCAGAAATAATGGAATAGTTGTATTTTATCAGGAATTGTGTTTTTTTCAGTTGTGTGACGTCGCTTTGAGGAGCTATGCCACGTTGCCAACCCAAAATGTCAGGTCGAAAAACTGGCGCTCTTTCTAAAAAGGGACATGTTTGTCCCAAATGGCCATTCTCTCTCAGTAATGATACAATCTGTGCGAGTATTGTCACATATTGTCCATAGCTAACGATAGTGCTGTGTATTACTGAGGTTTGCTCTCGTATTTCGATCATATGACTCAAATCGTGGATCGTTTTCAAATGCCAGTAGATTATTTCCGCCGACAAACACGTGAGAATAGGCATATTTACCCATAGACTCGACGAATAGTCCAATCTATATCTCTACTATATTATCTATTGGTTAGTAACTTTATAAATTATAACGTTCTTGTTGTTTACCTGCCAGACGTCACCAGGGTTTTGTTCAAATTTCAATTGAAAAAAATACATTCTTGTCCAAATCACAAGCGTAACGATTTTTGTGTTAAACGACGATGGATGAGAATTACTCCACAAATGCAATATGTGTACCACAATACTCCAGTGTATAACTTTGCTATTGTTAACTGTATAAGAGCTTGTCGCGTGAAGTACAATAGCTCACATCAAAATAGTGGCTTGCAGATCCCCTAACTGTTATCGCTCGAATGTGATCGAAAGCTTTTTCAGCTTTTATGTTACGCATCCAACTCCAACAAGTATACCTTATGCTTAATCTAGTTGCAAAACATTTCGATCTCAACAGCATGCATGAGTGTCGTGTCCTCCTGTATTAATCAATTATTAATGACGAAAAGTTCACTGTATGGGCCGGGGAGGACTTCTTCACTTAATCAATGGAAAATAAGGTAAACATTCAGATACGTTTTGGACAAATATTTGCCACGCCACGGTTAACACGGTAAAAATAGGAGAAAACATGTCACGCTGGTGGGCAAAATTCCAGCGTACTAACAAATAATCACTTGGCCTCTTATGCTGATAATCTGCCACAGTAATTTTTCCCAAAAACC
Source organism: Hanleya hanleyi (assembly GCA_036873755.1). Classification (NCBI taxonomy): domain Eukaryota; kingdom Metazoa; phylum Mollusca; class Polyplacophora; order Lepidopleurida; family Hanleyidae; genus Hanleya; species Hanleya hanleyi. Next base: position 17,421 of record JAVTVY010041136.1, read on the forward strand.
GTTCAAGGACCAGCCGTGAGTTCTGTATCTCAGCTTCACTCTTATTATATCTGCATGTTCCTGAAGTCTCCTCATCATTCGAATGTAATTAAAGCATAAACTAGTTTGAGTGGTATACCTCTTTGATACGGGTTTTCATAGTAATCGATTGGTCACTGATCGAGGCGCAATGTTGTTTAGGCTAGACGGGGTGATGTTGCCCGCTCGAGTGTGCGCGCACTCAGTTGGTTGGGCATCAGCTTAAGGTGGTCCGCTGTTGGTTTGGGCTTTGACGGCCATTTTCCATGTTTTTGTCTTTTCCCCCAGTAGGTTATCTTCTAGTGTATTCATAAGATTATGAATACACTTCGGTATAACGCCGTTTACATCCAATAATTCATTGCTATATTCCGCGTACATATTGCACTTCTTCTGAACGATTTCACCATGAATCCTTGACCGAAAGCCCTGGAAAATAACATTGCATGTTTCAGTTATTCGGAAGCCAAGTTGTTATTTGTCTAACATATCATGAACTTCACTTTTGTTTTCCCTCGGGAGACGGCCGAATTTTCGAGAGATTATGAATGAGATAATTGAGGAAAAGGGAATAAAATGTGAGAAGTTATTGGGGAGTTGGAATCTCCTGATTTATATATGCTACGTTCTTTCCACACTAATAATTGACTTTCGAGGGTGAAATCTTATCATCAAGCCCGAACATATCGACGATTCTAAATAAACTGCAACTATACCGCACACCATGAATAAATGTTTCGGTCATTTTATTATAAAGAAATCTGAATTTATTACAAAAGATCTCCACGAACATACCCGCTCTCCTGTTAAAAGGTCGTACCATACACATATTTATTACCTAAAATCCATAAAATCAAGCGAATCGTATGATAATCCCTGTAGATATATATAATATCAAAGTTCTTGGACGTCCTATTATATCCCAATATAACTCGCCAACATACATGCTTGTCAGGTACCTGGATTTTTAACTTCTACCTATTGTCAAAAGACAGGAAGCGTATATTTACCCAAGTCGGCGATACTTGTTACATATGACCTCACTTCATTGTACACGAACCTCAGTTTCGAGCAGACAACTGCTAAGTTGGAAACTGACCTGCGAATCCACAGCGATATATAATGTGACCTAGAGAGGCCGTCTGCTGGATTATTGAATTAACCAATTCATTCTGTGTCATCATGAATTTGCATTTAGTGACAAATTCTATCGACATATTGTCGGGGCAGCTATGGGAGCAATTCCTCCCCCTGAGTTATGCGACATCGCGATCTTCAGATGGTCTCAGGCTCCGAAATCAAAAAAAACAGATCCGGTAATTATAACCCCCTACACGTAGTTATGAGGCGCCGTTTGTCACTTTCTGATTTAATCTACTGATTTATAAATATCGGGTATTTAGCAGTCGGATATATAAATATCGGGTATTTAGCAGTCGGATATATAAATTTGCAAACAATGAGCGTGAAATAAACACCAAGTTCAGTCAATTTTAAATCCTATATCAGCGAATAAAATCCGAGAAAAATTTATAAATACCTATTTTGGATTTCAAGATATATATATCTCTCGTTGTGTTATTTCTGGGATATAAATTTCTCCACCATATATATATATATTCCTGATAAAGGATTTCTTATTTATATATCCAAGGTAACATATCTTACTGATATATAAATATTTAAAAATGTGTAGTTGGGTATATATATATCCATCTTCATCTAACTCCGGATTTACAAATACTGAACTGAGAAAGTCTCATATATAGATATCCCAGTTATAATATGCTAATGAGTTGCGATACGTTTACCGCAAAAATGATGATGTCACACTAAGCCTCTTCAAGTGTACCAAGGGTCGGCAAACACCGCTCAATCATTCCGCAGATTCTCATGTGCGGTATTGTAAACACACGCTAATTTGTGGGTCATCTGTGAATATTATCGGGCAAATTCATTCAGGTACTTCTTACTTATAACCAGCGTTATTCGCAGAAGCACAGAATTTATAGAAAGCTATTATTATTAGTATTCATTATGTCTTGCCCACGGATCACAAGGACTTTTGTCACCTGAAACACGAAATAGACAATATGATCTAAACCAACACCAAAACCGACGACGTCATCGGTTT
>JAVTVY010041137.1:0-19279 GCA_036873755.1 Hanleya hanleyi
TTATTTTAAACATGTAATCGAAATGTGCGCAAATAGTTTGGGTTTGAAATGCATTACAGTTGAGACAACTGTTCATCTGAACTCGTTTGCATGGATATTAACCTGTTTTCGACGTTATTATCAAGAAATATTGGTATGAATGTGCAACTGTGCAACTGTAGTCCGTGAGCTACTAGGGCTCACCTTGCGCCCCCCCCCCACTACACACCGAAACTATGTTTTTTATGTGCTTTAGGACATGTCAGATAAGAAACAATTTGTTAACAGTCGATAAACTGGGACTCGCTACCCTTTTAATCACTTCGAAATTACTCCTGTGTTAATAAGTACAATTTTTGTGACAATAGGGGGTAGGGTTACAAGAATAGTCTTATCTTCCATAATTATTATCCAATCTTTATAATGTTGGCCACATATTATTCAGCATTGATTGCTGCATCGAATATTTACAAGATAATATCACTATTTGTTGGGTATGACATCACACAGGGACCATACATACAAAAGTAGGAGTAGTAGCGAAAGCTGGCGTTTTGGGGTGCGTGAGGGTGTGCTTGAGGGATTGAGGGGCCATTCTTGGTTCGAATGCGTCGGGTGAGGTGTCAAAGTGAAGCCCTCGTTATGTAGACCACGGCTTGAGGGATCTCCACATGATCTGTGATGTCATTGGTGACGTCATCAGTAGGAGTAGTAGACAAAGTAGGCATTTTGAGGATGCGGAGGAAGGTTTTTGGGGTAGAGACGGACCATCCGTGGTCTAAATGGACCGTGTGGGGTGTCCCTCTGCATCTACATGCAGAGATTTACAAGATGACACCCCACACGGTCCATTTATATCACGGATGGTCCATCTCTATCCCTTCCTCCGCATCTCCAAAATGCCTACTTTGTCTACTACTCCTACTGATGTCACCAATGACATCACAGATCATGTGGAGATCCCTCAAGCCGTGGTCTACATACCGAGGGCTTCACTTTGACACCTCACCCGACGCATTCGAACCAAGAATGGTTCCTCAATCGCTCAAGCACACCCTCACGCACCCCAAAACGCCAGCTTTCGCTACTACTCCTAAAGCACATAAAAAACATAGTTTCGGTCTGTAGTGGGGGGGGGGGGGGTGCAAGGTGAGCCCCAGTAGCTCACGGACTACTGGTATATGACAAATATTTTCTGATCACAGTATGTAATAATGCATATCCAATGTGAACCAAATAAATTCCATGAAAATCAGAGCATCTGAGCTAGTTCACCAGGGCGTTGAAGCGTTAAGCTGGGCGTTGACGGGCGTTGAGATGGGCGTTAAGGCGTAACGACGGGCTTTGACGGGCGTCGCTGCATTTCGATGAATTGGTGTCAATTCCATGGAAATCAGAGCTTCTGAGCTAATTCACCAGGGCGTTGAAGCGTTAAGCTAAGCGTTGACGGGCGTTACTGTCTATAAAAGCGAGCGTATTTCCAAAAACACGCACAGTCGACGTTCAATCGTCAACATGACTTATACTTGCTCTGAGTGCGAACGCACGTTCACCAGACATTACGATATGATGCGACACCAGAACAATATACATGGGATTGAAGACTCCGAGGAGTCCGTTGAGGGGGATGCTGATACAGAGACTGCTGAGAGTGTATCGACTGATACCGAAACAGAGATTGCTGAGAGTCTATCTAGTGATACGGAGAGCTTGACCTCAGATAGTCAGCATACGTCCGTGGAAAGTGAGGCAGAACCTACCTTCTGGGATCGTATTGTGACAGCAGCTATCAATACTTACGCTGCAGCGATCGAGGACGCCGGAGAGGATAATTTACAACAGACCTACACCCAAATGCGCCCCCGCATCAGGAAAACAGCCATGGCGATCTATGAACAGTATACCTTACTACCGCTTGAATTGAAAGGCGACCCCACGCACAGGTCCATCATGAAGGCCAAGCGTCACTTGGAAGAGGCTTTGGGGCTACCACCCACCGTGGGCGATCAGAATGCGCAAACAACTGTTTCAGGACATGCTGCCCGAAGAATATCCAGGCCTGTCCGACGATGATTAGAATAAACGGTTCAGAGCGAACATGGCCGAAGATGGAACTTGCTGAAATGGTGACTTCTGATTGGACAAGACTACATCTAACGGACAGGAACGAATATGATAGATGCAAATGGTGGCCTCTGATTGGGCAAGAGTCTTTTTGAGTTGTAAACATACCCAACGCGGCTCCCCCAGCGTGGGTATGATGTAACATTGGGGAAAATAAACTATATGAAAAAACTTCTTGTTGTTGTTGTTCTCTCATGTGTCATCCTTGTTTGTGTTGTTGTTGTTCTCTCTCCGGTCTATATCATGGCGTCAAGGCGTTATGTTAGAGCGTTAAGGCATAACTACAAGCGTTGATGGACGTCACTGCATTTCGAAGAATTAGTGACAATTAGATGGAATATCTAGAAAATCAGAATTTCTGAGCTATTTCACCAGGGCGTTGAAGCGTTAAGCTTGGCGTTGGCGGGCGTTGCTACAATATGACACCTCATACGGCGCATTCAGACCAAGGATGGTCCCTCTCTACACCAAATACCTTCCTTTCACTGCCCCAAAATGTCCACTTTGGCTATTATTCGTACCGATGACGTCACCAATGACGTCACAGATGACGTGAACATCCCTCAAATTGGGGTCTACACCCCAAGAGCTACAAAATGACACCTCACACGACGCATTCGGACCAAGGATGGTCCCTCTCTGCACCAAATACCTTCCTTCACTGCCCCAAAATGGCCACTTTACTTACTACAACCAACTGCGCATGCGCAGATTGACGCGACTTGCATTTGAAAACACACCATTCTGACTCTAACCCACACAAGCTTCACTTTGACACCTTCCACGACCCATTCGGACCCATAGCGGTCATCTCTACCCCAAACACACACCCACATACACCCCAAAATGCCTGCTTTCTATACTACGGCCAGACTGCGCATGCGCAGAATGACCATATTTCTACCCCACATCCACGCCACCAGATGCTCCATTACATAGGCTTCACATGGATACCTCACTCGACCCATTCGAACCGTGAATAGTCCATCTCTAACCCAAACACACCCACACACACACCCCCAAAAATGCCTGCTTTCTATATTACGGCCAGGCTGCGCATGCGCCGATTATTGACAACGTACGAATTATTAGTGTAGTCAAGTGTTCCTGCATAAGAGCTTCAAAATAAGACCTCATACGACACCATTGGACCACCAGGGACTCACCTAGACTCCAACACGTCCACCCAGTATGGATTTATACATACATTGGGCTTATACCCCAGTATATGGGTCTATATGGGGTTATAGACAGACCTCAAACTTTTTTCAAACATTGCACCGTTTCGTGCCGGGACACTTCCTATCATGTTTGTCTTGACGAGACAAAACAAATCAAAACAACCATACCGCAAATGTCTAGAAGTACGTTTCCCAGTGGGACAAACATTGGTCCTATACCCCTAGTATGGGACTATATGGCTCTATATGGGGCTACGTAAACAAATCCTGAAATCTGATGACCATCTTGGATTTTTGCTAATTTAGAGTATTTATAGTGTTCTTATTTTGTTTCCAATGAATGGTTGGCCCCTTTATAAGAGTTTAGATAAAATGAAACAAATATTGGATGACATTTGAATGAATAATTGGCAATTATGTTTAAAAAATGATTTTCGATGATGGCCATTTTAAAATTCAAAATGGAGGTCCCAAATGTTAATGCAAAAACTGGCACCCATTCTTTTCTTAATCAGCGAACTTTCTAGATGTGCTTAGACATGAGTGCCAAGAATCTACCCGAAAAAATGACAAATCTGGAAAATATTACGTAAGCCCATAGACTACTTGTCACATTATATTCCTTGAGATTATTATCGCCACAGGTGCTCTTATAGGTGGCAAGATGACTTCACAGGTCCAGAGCAAATGGCATCCTTTCTGCATGCAAATAACGGATGCGCCACGTTTGGTGCTTTGTTCCTGCAGGTCACGATAATTATGATAATTGAAGACACAGCACAATACTCAAAACCAGACTCGTGCTAATACAGAAGACTGAAAAAATTTCGTGCTTAGTCATCCAGCTACAATGTCTATTGTCCGGGGCTTATAAGCGCACTATCTCAGGAAGCAACAGGAATATCTTGGTGGAAAAGATCATATAGAAAGGTAGATTATTAGCCAGAGCGCAGCTAATATTCCTCCTAGCTCCAGTTGTTTGTATTGTACAGTTTGAACACGGCGACAATTGGCTCGTCCCGCAACGACTGAAGACAAGCGAATCTTTGTGCCGCCAAGTCCGACGATTTTCAAATACAAATAAATGAGCTCCAGCATCGGTTTACTATTGTAACAAAATACCAGCTTGCGTCTTGTCGGCATCATTGAAAACTGTTGACCGCTTCTCTCTTGCAGGAAATTAGCCTATTTTTATATATAGTATGATTGTCTTTTTGAATTTGGTGCTAATACTGTTATATGGAATAGGTCTTTGGATTATGAACGCTGATATTCTTTTAATGAACGATGGCTGAATTATGAATGACGGACTAGAGGCTTGTAATCCCAAATTCAAATCTGTCTGTTCAGGTTTTCCAGACCTAAAATTCGTAAACTGAGAACACCATCACGTTATGTCCGATAACATTCCTCTTTAAAATTCAATTCAATATTTTAGGATGACAATATCTACGGTGTATTTTGGTCTGTTTCTAAACACCGGATCCTTACCTGGCTTCAAATATACAACCTTCATAATTGGTGCCGGCGTGGAGACTGCTGTTCATCCGATTAGCATGGCCATGCTTTACTTGTGAGTCATAGCAGTGATGTGTTACCGTTATGGGTTAATTCCTTCGTCTTTGCTGGGTCGTCTACCAGTTTCAAGTTATATCCCCAGTAATTGTGGGATAGTTAATCGTGAAATGTTGCCACGGTCACTGATCAGAATTGTTTAGCTCTTCGTCCCCCACGACAGGCCGGTAATATATTGCGCTTTCCAAAACACAATGATATTTTAACGAAATAATATTTCTCCTAATGAGAACGATGAATTTTATTTCCAAGCGAAGCTATCTGATTTACGTATTTTACCGAGAAAAGATTATCAATGGGTGATAATAAATATATTTGACATGAAACGGACTAGTGTCACTCAAAGTAAGTCAGATATTCAGGCCTCTTACAAATCAATATATGATTCATTTTCACAGGTTCGGAAATTCTTCCCGGCGCGATGAATTCGCATGCGGAACTCACCATGGGATATATTATTAAGAGGGAGACAGTCAAAGAGACGGTGTGTCTAGATGGAAGCCACTTGGAGCTGCCCCATATCGTAGCCGTAAGGGAGAATCGAAATATCAAGGTAAAAATCGCTGAATCGTCGGTTGAGGAAATGAAAGAAAATTCTGCTTTCCTGACAAAAAAGTTGAACGAGGGCACGGTTTATCGGGAAAGAAAACGGAAACCACTTAGTCGATCTATTTAACAGATATTAATCCCGTCCCGTTGCTATCAAGAAACATGACCGTTGGCTTGGGTAAAAGCAGAAGCTTAGTCGAGGAAATCCAGTATGTTTATGCGAGCAAACCTAAAATGATATCTACGGACATGAACAAATCTCTCCGAAACATGATTAGGTAGGGAGAAATCCCAGTTTCATGGCGTGGCATGGCACGAATTGCAATGTAAATTATTATGATTTTCGCCCCAGACTTTTCAATTCCATGGAAATCAGAGCTTCTGAGCTAATTCACCAGGGCGTTGAAGCGTTAAGCTAAGCGTTGACGGGCGTTACTGTCTATAAAAGCGAGCGTATTTCCAAAAACACGCACAGACGACGTTCAATCGTCAACATGACTTATACTTGCTCTGAGTGCGAACGCACGTTCACCAGACATTACGATATGATGCGACACCAGAACAATATACATGGGATTGAAGACTCCGAGGAGTCCGTTGAGGGGGATGCTGATACAGAGACTGCTGAGAGTGTATCGACTGATACCGAAACAGAGATTGCTGAGAGTCTATCTAGTGATACGGAGAGCTTGACCTCAGATAGTCAGCATACGTCCGTGGAAAGTGAGGCAGAACCTACCTTCTGGGATCGTATTGTGACAGCAGCTATCAATACTTACGCTGCAGCGATCGAGGACGCCGGAGAGGATAATTTACAACAGACCTACACCCAAATGCGCCCCCGCATCAGGAAAACAGCCATGGCGATCTACGAACAGTATACCTTACTACCGCTTGAAATGAAAGGCGACCCCACGCACAGGTCCATCATGAAGACCAAGCGTCACTTGGAAGAGGCTATGGGGCTACCACCCTCCGTGGCCCTGGAAAATGCGATCAGAATGCGCAAACAACTGTTTCAGGACATGCTGCCCGAAGAATATCCAGGCCTGTCCGACGATGATTAGAATAAACTGTTCAGAGCGAACATGGCTGAAGATGGAACTTGCTGAAATGGCGACTTCTGATTGGACAAGACTACATCTAACGGACAGGAACGAATATGATAGATGCAAATGGTGGCCTCTGATTGGGCAAGAGTCTTTTTGAGTTGTAAAGGCGTTATGTTAGAGCGTTAAGGCATAACTACAAGCGTTGACGGGCGTCAGTGCATTTCGAAGAATTAGTGACAATGACATGGAATATCTAGAAAATCAGAATTTCTGAGCTATTTCACCAGGGCGTTGAAGCGTTAAGCTTGGCGTTGGCGGGCGTTGCTACAATAGGACACCTCATACAACGCATTCGGACCAAGGATGGTCCCTCTCTACACCAAATACCTTCCTTTCACTGCCCCAAAATGTCCACTTTGGCTACTACTCGTACTGATGACGTCACCAATGACGTCACAGATGACGTGAACATCCCTCAAATTGGGGTCTACACCCCAAGAACTACAAAATGACACCTCACACGACGCATTCGGACCAAGGATGGTCCCTCTCTACACCAAATACCTTCATTCACTGCCCCAAAATGGCCACTTTACTTACTACAACCAACTGCGCATGCGCAGATTGACGCGACTTGCATTTGAAAATACACCATTCTGACTCTAACCCACACAAGCTTCACTTTGACACCTTCCACGACCCATTCGGACCCATAGCGGTCATCTCTACCCCAAACACACCCACATACCCCCCCCCAAAATGCCTGCTTTCTATACTACGGCCAGACTGCGCATGCGCAGAATGACCATATTTCTACCCCACATCCACGCCACCACATGCTCCATTACATAGGCTTCACATGGATACCTCACACGACCCATTCGAACCGTGAATAGCCCATCTCTAACCCAAACAGACCCATACACACCCCCAAAAATGCCTGCTTTCTATACTACGGCCGGGCTGCGCATGCGCCAATTATTGACAACGTACGAATTATTAGTGTAGTCAAGTGCTCCTGCATGAGAGTTTCAAAATAAGACCTCATACGACACCATTGGACCACCAGGGACTCACCTAGACTCCATCACGTCCACCCAGTATGGATTTATACATACATTGGGCTTATACCCCAGTATATGGGTCTATATGGGGCTATAGACAGACCTCAAACTTTTTTCAAAAATTTCACCGTTTCGTGCCGGGACACTTCCTATCATGTTTGTCTTGACGAGACAAAACAAATCAAAACAACCATACCGCAAATGTCTAGAAGTACGTTTCCCAGTGGGACAAACATTGGTCCTCTACCCCTAGTATGGGACTATATGGGGCTACGTAAACAAATCCTGAAATCTGGTGACCATCTTGGATTTTTGCTAATTTAGAGTATTTATAGTGTTCTTATTTTGTTTCCAATGAATGGTTGGCCCCTTTATAAGAGTTTAGATAAAATGAAACAAATATTGGATGACATTTGAATGAATAATTGGCAATTATGTTTAAAAAATGATTTTCGATGATGGCCATTTTGAAATTCAAAATGGAGGTCCCAAATGTTAATGCAAAAACTGGCACCCATTCTTTTCTTAATCAGCGAACTTTCTAGATGTGTTTAGACATGAGTGCCAAGAATCTACCCGAAAAAATGACAAATCTGGAAAATGTTACATAAGCCCATAGACTATTAGTGATAAGTATGCAATACATTTACACGTTGTTTATCAACATATTTTTCAAAAGAGCTGTTTAGAAAATCCAGTTGAATGATGTCCAATTTAGTAAACCATATCATGAATGGTTCGGGATTGTCCTTATAGTAGACTGCTTGTCTGTCACTTTCGTTATCAGAGGTTAGTCAAACATGCATTATCGGGAAAGAAAACGGAAACCACTTAGTCGTCTGGTGATATCCAAGTATACATACAGTATGCATACTGCTTTCCACGTAAGCTTAGTTCTATATCTCTGGCTAAATTCCCTCGCGCGACTGGCACTGGTCGAACAGCGCGCATGCGTTAGGCGGGCGAGTCTATTTGATACAGACAACCAGGGGTGTCACCATAACACCAGAATGACTTCATAATGACTTTTGTTTATGAAATTCGGATCACGCTTCAGAATTTTCTTATCCAAATGGTTTTCAAAGTCGTTATCTAAAATATATTGAATCACAATCACGCTTTAATTGTGGATGTTCCGCTTTAATTGTGGATGTTCCGCTTTAATTGTGGATGTTCCGCTTTAATTGTGGATGTTCCGCTTTAATTGTGGAAACGAGGCATAGGTTGCAAAAAGTATAATCTGTCATCTTGCAATTCGTGATTGTACTTTGATATCATTAGTGATATTTATTACACAATTTGAGAAACTTTGAATGTTATAGCATTTGTCACATTTTCCACGGAATCCAACAAATGCTACTATACAATATATATTTTCGTATTTCATATTAACGCAGAGATTGACAGATTCTTGACATGAAGACCGAACTCGTCTGGGTATCAATGTTTAACGGCCTGCCTTTTTCGTGTTCGTTGTAGAACCAATATATTTTCCGGGTAACTGGGTCGTGGATCATCAGTTTCCGTTCTTCGAAGTATTGGGCGTACGGACGAGCTGGCATCCTGAAACGCTTTCCTGAAATAGTCTGCTCTGAAGATAAATTTATTTCCCAAATGCCCATATTTGCCACGGTCACTGCTCAGAATTGTTTAGCTCTTCGTCCCCCACGACAGGCCGGTAATATATTGCGCTTTCCAAAACACAATGATATTTTAACGAAATAATATTTCTCCTAATGAGAACGATGAATTTTATTTCCAAGCGAAGCTATCTGATTTACGTATTTTACCGAGAAAAGATTATCAATGGGTGATAATAAATATATTTGACATGAAACGGACTAGTGTCACTCAAAGTAAGTCAGATATTCAGGCCTCTTACAAATCAATATATGATTCATTTTCACAGGTTCGGAAATTCTTCCCGGCGCGATGAATTCGCATGCGGAACTCACCATGGGATATATTATTAAGAGGGAGACAGTCAAAGAGACGGTGTGTCTAGATGGAAGCCACTTGGAGCTGCCCCATATCGTAGCCGTAAGGGAGAATCGAAATATCAAGGTAAAAATCGCTGAATCGTCGGTTGAGGAAATGAAAGAAAATTCTGCTTTCCTGACAAAAAAGTTGAACGAGGGCACGGTTTTATATGCAGTTAACACAGGAACCGGGGGGAGTGCTGATGTCCGATCGTACAAAATGATAGAACTTCAAGAGTCTGCCATACGTTGCCTGAATGCTGGTATGGGAAGAACATTTGAACTAGATATTGTCCGAGCTGCAATGGTCATCAGGGCAAACTGTCTGTGTAAGGCCTACTCCGGTGTCCGACCCGATATTACCCAAATAATGGCGGGTCTAATAAACAAAGATATTGTTCCGAAAGTCCCTTTGAGGGGATCCGTCAGCGCGAGCGGTGACCTTATGCCACTAAGCTATCTGGCGGCCACCATGATGGGCAGAGAAGATCTGAACGTGAGTATGAATGGCCGAGAGATGGCTTGTTCAGAAGCCATACAGCGAGCGAATCTCGAACCTATCGTGTTTGGCCCAAAAGAAGCAGTAGCGGTAATCAATTCAGTTTCATTTACCGCCGGTCATGCCACTTCAACTTTGTATGACGCAAATCTTGTCCTGATTCTGACGCAGGTGTGTACTGGTCTTGCAGTGGAAGGTTTGAACGGGACCACGGAGAGTTTCCATCCAATTACTTACCAGTGTCTCCCTCACGTTGGACACAGGCAGATTGCCAAAAACATGCTTAACATGCTAAACGGCAGCAAACTTGCGACCACAGTACTTGACATGTATTTACCTGACCAACAAGGTGTGTTAAAACAGGACCGATACAGCATGCGGACGTCCCCTCAATGGCTTGGACCGGTGGCGGAGACACTTATTCAGGCATGCCGTAGAGTCGCAGTAGAGCTTAACGCTGTTGATGATAATCCAATAATTGTTCATCGTACAAATACCATTGTTAACGGTGGAAATTTCCAAGGAGAAACCCTCTCTATCACTATGGACCAGACCCGCCAAGTACTCGGACTCTGTGGGAAGTTGCTGTTTGCTCAATTCTCAGAGGCTGTGAATCACCATTATAACTCTGGGCTTCCCCCAAATCTCGGCGGCGCCGACGCAAGTTTCAACTTCGGTTTCAAGGGAGCTGATGTGGCTATGGCAGCCTACATGTCTGAGCTGGACCACCTTGTTAACCCAATGAGTAACCACGTCTGAAGCGCAGAGATTCACAACCAGTCCGTGAATTCTTTGGCTCTCATCAGCGGACGTCTAACAAAAGAAGCTCTGGAGATCGTCCAGATGATGGTAGCTAATCATTTAATCCTATTGGTACAAGCGATCGATCTCCGTCATCTTCAGCATCTTGTTCTCGTGGAAATTGAAGAGTTGAATGCGATGCACCCCGAGGCATCTCCTGTTCTAGAACGGATCGAATGGTACAATCTCTTGAGTTTGACAAGCGAAAACGCCAGAGATCCACCCAGGAACGTCAATGCCGAAGATCTCGAGGGATTTGTCCGGATTGCCGAGCGTCGGATGCATGACTTATTTGCCAAGATGGTTCGAGGCGAGGCAGGCACAGAGGATCAGCTTGGAGAAGGTGAGATACGATACAACGAATACACCGATATATAGAGAATACGTTGTGTTCTTTTTACACCGTGCGCTGCATCACAGGGCATCGGATCCGACATTCAGAGCTAGCGGATATAATTCCGCTTAAGCTGATGCTAGGGGCCGTGTGGATACTCCATTGTTTCCACATGAACTCTGCAATAAAAGAGCAGCTGAAATACTAAGACTAAATCCACCGAATTCTCGAGTCTGAATGTTAGGTGTCTGTTTTTCTGTAGATTAGAGTCATATGGTTGCTTGTTAGTCGACATACGTCAATTTTTCTCCAATTTTTATGCACCTCTTGCATATCGCTCCAATTCACTAACAAGACCATCACAAAAAAATGTTCGCGTCGATAGCTGAATGAAGTTTTAAACAACAGCTAGCCTCAATTACGAAGATGCATAAAACGAAAATTATGATTTGTTTTTGCAAGTGGGAAGCGCCCAACAGCTTTCAATAATTTTTCTTAACTTCATTATTTCGTGGACATAGCTCTTTGTGTAGGTGTTCGGGCCAAGTTCATTGGCAAGTCTGAAACGCCCTGACATTAGGGAATGACTAATTTGGATTAAACAAAATATAATCGGCGCAATTAAAGATAGAACAATGTGCAAACAAACATTTCATCCAATTTTGCTGGGATGAAATGTTGCATCAGCCCAATTAAATGTAGCACAAATAGCGTAATTAACACACAACAGTAACGCGAATCCTGTTATCCAGGGGATCAGTGGATACACTGCAAATTTTGGAAAGAATGTTGCAGAAATTTGATTTAGATAAATTTGATCAAATGTTTTTATCATCACCAAATAGCGGTGTACATTTGACCTTCTGGTGAATTTTAAAGTTATACGGCATAGCACGGCATAGCTCGGTATGCGTACAACCTTGGGTCGATAATCCAATCATCAAATTTTGCTTTCAGGGACCAAAAACATGTACCAGTTTATCAGGAGATACTTGGGTGTTCCGTTTTACCATGAACAATATAGGCTTGACTGCTGGCTGCAGAAGACATTAGACGCAATACAGGGCCGGTCTGTCGAGGGAGTCCTCGTCGATATCTTCCCCCACGAATAGCTGTTGTGAACGATTGCAGCTCCCCTGTAACAGTCTGGCTTTACGCTCGATACAGTCAAGATGAGGCAACTTTCCAGACTACAGATCGGGGCGCATTCTATAGGCTGCTCTGATAACGTCAATGTGAGATCGTATTGTCCATGCTGTCAGAGCGAATGATTTTCATTGTTTCATTATCATTTTGTTTTTACTTATTCCCCGAATGATAGCGGAGTGTTACTAGAGCGGGGTTCTGAGAAGAACAACGTCCATCTAGTATAACATGAATCAACTCTTGAACTTTCAGACCAGACCTGAATCATTCAAGATAGTGCAGTTGAATGGCTATGAACGTGCTCTGAGTATCGATGCAGCTGTGGATCGTCTCAATTTCGCATCATACTATCATGTAGAATTGTGCGTTTTCAAGTCACGTGTTTCACACGATAATCGACGGTGATTTGTGCATTCATTGTGCAGATATATACGTGTATACACTGGGGAAAGGCCGTTCTAGATCTGAAGCATTATGGACGCGGATATTCTTTAATGGACGACAGCTGAATAATGAATGACGGACCAGACGCTTGTAATTGATTAATCTGCAAGTTGAGTAAGTAGAAATTGTTGCACCGTGAATCATGCTCCTATCGAATCAGGAACTTCAAGGGTGTTGTTAGCTATTCAGGTGCAATAATGTTGATTGCCCCAAATAACAGCCTTTCTCGAAGTGCTACTCGAAAGAAGGCCTACCTCAAAATTAGATATTTTACCCATATTTTTTGTGTATATGAGAAGATCTAAGAAATAACATTGATTTCAATAGAATTTTGGAGATCAACCAAAAATGTGCACTCAACTTGATATCTTAGCAAAAAAAACATGATGAACATGTGTCTGTGTCTGTGTGTATGTTTTTATCGCATGTATTACTGATTGAAATTAGTCACGAAAGAGATGAGCGTCAAAATAGCATGATGAAAGAAAGAAAGAACCTCAAATCTCAAGTTTGCTTAGGCAGAAAATGAAGTCTATATTTCAGTTTTTCTGTCAAATAGGTGAAATGTTAGATGCTGATAACAGTATTTATATCCTGGTCGCCATCAACTGCAGACTCACATGGACCGAGACTCTCAGTAATGCTACAACATCTGGCTCCCAAGGCAATGATTTCTATCAGCGAAAATAATACGGAAACTATGTGGATTTTCTTTAAATTAATTTTTTCTAACAAAGCCAATGATAATATCGAATTTCCGTATGGAAATTTGAATTAAATGCTTTAATACGAGAAAATATCCCGCGATGCACCAGTCGGCAGTGACTGTTTTGAAAAAAAAAATGGTCCTGCAAACTTCATCAAAGATATGGACAATCGTTACATGAATGTTATTTGCAGCAAAAAAGTTGTTAAATAAAGATTTAAATTTACCTTCTTCGGACGACTGGACCAGTTAAAGCAGTAAAATAAATACCATGTTCTATTTCGAGCGGAAAATCGACTGCTAGATCATGGACCGAAATTGTTGTGATCATTCCTAGGTGGCCGTAGAGATAGATGTATGCTCATTTATGATCAGTCCTTCGGTTACGTCAGTTAGGGTGAATCCCAAGGCGCACGTGAACGACAACTTACATGAAATTATCAAATATTGTATAATGATACGAAATTTGATTCGTGTATAGCCGAAATGCCACCCGGGGATTTTTAAATACGAGCAGCTGAACATTAAACATTGATGCTTCAAATGATAAACGGCGCCTGTTCATCTGGTTCCACGGCGACCACTTATGTATGGGGGAAGTGTTGAAGCGTGTTTTTTTGTTCCATAATGAATACTGAATATAGCCTTAACGACAATACCAAGCTCCATGTAATTTACAGGTATGGACATCACCTTTGTTACTAGTAGACGTGGAACACACAAATTATGACACAAATCGTTTGCCGAAACGTGGTAGATCAAACCAAGAAGTTGATCCGGCATGGAATTGCGAGTTGGTCAATCTAATAGCGTGTTATATGAGCATCACAGTGACTTCAGGTAATTCTTAGTAGCTAATTTAAGGAACCCATATGGCCGCCATCTTGAATTTACACATGATCCTTTGAACATATTAAAGGTTATAATAAAAAAGATATCCCACTGTCTGTTAGTTTCCGAGTCACCTTGAAAATACACGGACACCATCCAGGTACATTGACTCATCTCACCGGACAACGTCGAATGTTAAAATAAGGCATTGACAAAACCTATGAAAATTGTTGACAGAATCGACGGTAGCATTCCGGTTGCGGTGGATCTCATCCAGTTTGCTTGGGGAAACATCGGATATCTTCTCGGGTGTAATATTCGGATATAGCCCTTGAAAAGTTGATATTAACAGTACTATTCAAGCTGATATCAACACCATCTTCGTTGCCAAGGAAAGAGTCTCAGGGCATTTTTACGAAAGCGAATATTAATGCCACCATATCAGAAATCACTTTCGTGTCAGGTTTTGATGCATTAATCCGTCAAATATAATACAAGGAAAATCTTTTTATTCCGCGAAGGCTCCACGGTTCGAAGTTTCATAATTTCCAGATATGACCCACAGTCATCCATAATGCATGCCATTTACACGATAGTCGGTTTATATGTTTGACAGAAGAGCAGTTATGTTGACGTCATCCAATAAGATCTATCGAAAAACCGAACATTTTTGCCTTGTGTATGTCGAGTTGAAAGTTTTCATCTACCAGCGGATATATTTTTCGTCCTTGAAATCAATATTTCTCATCGCGACGTTCCTTGTGCCATTTCAGCTTTAATATCAGCTAGCGGTCAAACTATTTAACGGAGCAATTTTCAACGGACACCCTGAAATGGTACGACCCAACTTTTTCGCCAAACTGCTCAACGTTTTTGGATGAGTATATCTATTTCCAATTGTTAAGAAACTTTCATCAATCAAAGATGTTCCCAGGAAATAAAGACACAAGGTAAGTCCGCTAGGATCCGTATCAAGTGTTGACATGACACGGCTTATAGGATGCATGTGGAGCATGGAATTGTCCCGCCTCTCTTATCGCACGATCCCTCTTCTATCACATCGTCAACTGGATAAAAGTCGGCATCATCGACCACGCCAGACCGGGTTTAAGGTAGACGATCGACCCAATACTACGACTCAATTATACTGTTGAAGAAAAACAAAATAAAACTTAACCTAGTATCATACACTGTACCTTTAACAAAGGCTGTCCGTGGACACCCGCTTATAGTACTTGCTGTCCTATGGTAAATGATAAGGTATACCGTTCGGAAGCGACAGCTTCACGGAAAACCACTAACCAATACAAGATTTACCTTCACACCTGATCTGTCTCGCCGATCTAAGACATTCTCTTGTCAAGGACATCAGAAGACTACTGGGGAGGTCTACACCCTGAAGTTGTTCAAATAAACTCTCACTATGTTGTTGAACATTCGGAGTCCACTCTGATTTGTCAACGTCTGTAAGATGCTAAGATGATGGATATGCCACGCACCGCCATCATTCTCGAGCTATATCTCTCTGAGAACTTTTCAGGACAGCCATTGTCCAAGATGAATTCGAAGTTCAGTTCCCTTTGGTTCGGCGAAACCTTCGCCATCTTTCGTTTCTGGCTCGTTTGACGATGTACAACTTCAGTTTGATTATTTGGGCATTTTCATGTATTTGTTTCTGAATAGTGAAGCGACACTGCAGTGACCATCTTGCAAGCAGATAGATTTCGCGCATTGTTACGCTAATGTCCGTTTGTTTATGAATGTGCGCTCGACTCACAGACGTTTTTCCCCTTGTGATATATATAGCTTCGATGCATGAAGCATTCAGAAATAGCATTGATCGATTTTCTGACATATATGTATATAGCATTGATGTATAGCATTTACCCAAATGTTCAGATATGTAGCTTTGATCCACGTCAGCTCGGAAATGGTCGTTCCATCGGACCCCAGGCGTCAAAACAGACAAAGCAAAAAAAATAAATTGCATAAGTTCACGTGTCACCATCCGGTTCCATGGACAAAACGATTTAAATTCATTATGAAGCGTTATGATCCACGTCATCTCGAAAATGGTCGTTCCATCGGAAACCAAGCGTCACACCAAAAACAGACAAAGAAAACGCATAAATTCCATCACGTGTCACCATCCGGTTCCTTTGAAAAAATGTCAAATTCATCATGAAGCGTCATTCATGGTCAGTGTCATATCGTTATGACGTCAGAATAGTAAATGTTTTACAAAAAGCATAATGAGCACGACATCTCAGGTGCGAGGTGCGCTCACGGGGATAGGTTTCAACAGAGACGTCCTCGCTATATTCAATATTCTATAGTGAAACAAACTTGAGTGTGACATTAAACAAAATCCCCCCCCGTATTATTGGGCTTTGTGAACTTGAGTCCGGCTGGGCGGACATGGCAGGGTGGCTCTGGTAGTCTAGATTAAGTGAATTACAACACATATAAGGGAAGTGGGGAGAGGTGCCGACATACTGACTGCGTCATATGGCTTCACAGAATAGTCTTCTGGTAAACCTATTCTGGAGCACATATCAAGAATCTAACGATTATTGATATGTGTTGTATCTCAGGTACGCTTTTATTGTACCTGTTCATGTGCCAACATGGATGATATGACCACACGGCCCCTAGCACCGGCATAAGCGGTATTAGATACAACTCTAGAGAGCTAAAACCCAGTTGATACATGTACATACAGAGACACATTCACATCAGCTTATTTCACATAACGTTATATAGAACAAAAGAGAAATATCTTTCGGATAAGTTACAGGTAATATTACAGAAGTCAAATAAGCAACAGGATTAACCGATCTGTCGCACACGTACTTGCATCCGAGTAGTCTCCCTTAGATCGTGTATAAGACAGTTATCGATAAACGTAAATTCTGAGCCACAGCCGACTGAAATATTGCGTTTCGATGAAAGGCAAGTTTTTGTTGTGTGGAATCGAAGATCTGATCTGATGTATCAGCAAGATTGCTTATTTTCGGTTAAATATCTCATCTCCTTGACATAGTGCGTAAAATCCAGGTACATGTCGCTAATCCCCAACAGGCGTGTTACACCTTACACATAACCATAAGGCGCAAGTGTCAAATTTGCAATTGGACCTTGTATCTTTAGATGGGTAAATGGCCCCAGATCAGGTGCAGTGCAGAAGAACCAACATAATATACTTCACTAGAAGAAATTGTTCAACTGACACAGAGTACAATACTATATTGAATAATCAGACAAATTCCAAGGCACTGAATCTCATGATTCTCGAGTAACGGGGCCGTAAAGTAGTGCGCTTGTGCAAAATTGTTGATTCTGAGGTGTTTTCTGTAAACACATGAAGATAAACGATAACCAGAACCAGATTCGGTCTACGACCACGTATTGGAACAGCAATTATGCCGAATGAAGCTGGTTCTGGTTATCGATTATCTTCATATGTTTATAGAAAAAAATAAGGCGTGTTTTCGCCAGAAACGTGGTGATTTTGCACAAATGCACTATTTAACGACCCTGCTATGCGAGAATGATGAAACTCAGTGCCTTGAAACTTTTCTGAGTATAAAATATAACATTGTATTTCATGCCAATTGAACAATTGCTTGTACATGTAATATTGTATTTTTGGCACTTCTACCACACCTGTCCTTGGGCCATTTACCCATCTAAACATACATGGCCCTTTACTCGTTTAACACCGTCGGAGTTCAGAATAGTGCCCAGTGTGCCTATCTCTGATATCATTGCACATATTACATAAAAGCTGCCTTTTGTCTACTAGCCGTTTTAGCTATTCCCACCCTCATATTCAGAACTAACTGCTTCCTTGAGATCAGTCCTGATATTCATTATTGCTTTATCATATCGATTAAGAATACGGACCAGCGATAGGGATTTGATATGTTTGGAACATCACGTTGTCTTGCCGGCATCACTGAAAACTGTTGACCGCTTTTCTCTTGCAGGAAATTAGCCTATGTTTATGTATACTATGATTGTCTTTTTGAATTTGATGCTAATGCTGTTATATGGAATAGGTCTTTGGATTATGGACGCGTATATTCTTTAACGGGCGACGTCGGAATTATGAATGAGGGACCAGACGTTTGTAACTTGCAAATATATATGTTCTTGAAATGTATAAATAAAGGTAGAAATATTGAACTTGCAAAACTGACATAATCTGAGCTTTCATACTGCTTTACTGTGCCACTTGGAGTAGATGTCAGTGGATCTACTGGATATACGAGACGAAGTACATTGGCATAGGAATAACGACAGCGAAATATGGTATTATACCCGTGTAGACGGGAATAGACGTATGGACGAACGGAGGGATACATGGGCACCCATCTTAGTCTGGTGGCTTAAGATCTAAATCGCGACCGACTGGAATAAAACACCATATTTTACATTTCTACAGGAGGTGGAAGGCCATTAATTTACATAAATCCAATATGGCCTCCATAACATATACAGAAGTCTCCTGTTGGCGGCGACTACTTGACCACTTGAATCGCTTTTTTTACACGAGATTGCTTTTCTACGATCATGACTGACTCAACAAGAAAATAATATTGATCAATGAAAACTTTATTACCCGTTGAAAATCCAATATGGCCACCAGAACGTCACCAATAATGATATTATTTCCATATACATGTATGTGTGTTTGTATACATGCTAATATATATCATATGTATATTTATGATGGCTCCATTGAGAGATTTTTTGTACATACAATGTATAGGTCTGTCATGATTAACTCGATAAAGTACGCATGAAGGTTACTGAGTATTTTCGTTTCTACTGATATCCAATATGGCCACCAGCGCTTCATCCTCAATGATGATTATCGGTACTAATAACAAATCTGTTTCGAAGAATGAAACTTCAGGTTAGGGATCGTTTCTATTAATCGTTTTTTCTTCAGTCGCGATTTTTCTTCAATTTTCTCGATTGAAAAACGATCAATCGCGAATCAGTCGCGA
>JAVTVY010041138.1:2500-18640 GCA_036873755.1 Hanleya hanleyi
TTCCCTTTTTAATAACTGATATTTAAAGTACCATCCTGTTGGAGTTTACCATTCCTCCTAACGGGTATATGAGAATTGCTGGCTGATCGTGGCTTGATGAGCCACCAGGCCTATCGAGTTAACCGTTCCCAAAAGTGAATATTTGGTAGACCAAAATCCGCACTTGTTGGGGGCGCCAGAATAATGACACCTTTATTGCGATATACTTTTACCATGAAAATAGCAGTTGGATGCCCCGTTTTTTTTCTGCGGTATTTTAAAATGCCTGTCGAATGGGGAACACTTCATCGTATATATCAAGAAAATCATTTCATAAGTTTTCTCTAGGCGGTGGGCCGAATTTCACACCTTTTCGTACATTTAATGGAGTTTTCGTGAAGAAGGGTTGAGGATGATTGCACGTCTTTCCATTTCAATTTCCGTAGCTCACTTGTCACCTGAAATAATGGCACGAGTATGCCTATTCAGAAAATATACACCGTACAAGTTTGCACTTGGCGGTTGTTGAAGATTTTGCAACTATTTACGACCGAAGAGCGAAACCCATGCCTCTTTCCAGCCGCACAAATTTTGATGTGCAACGCACCATCAAGTGCCGGTGTGATGGCCAAGAATGTCCTGGTGATTAGTGTCCCTTTTCATATCCTTTTCTCTTGCAACCAAGGACGGACACTTATCCCCAACATGGAGAAAAGTGTCCTAGCTGGGTTAGAAGATAGGAGGCGGACACTCTTGCCACCGAACATTCTTTGCCTCCACACCGGCAGTGTTTGTTTCTGTCCCTTAACAGGTGCGCATGATCATAGTGAACACGTTTATTGTGTTGAAAAGTGCCACAATTTCTGAACATTGTTTTTTTTTTCTTCTTTTGAAATGAAAAAATAATTTATTCACAGTAATATGTACACATTTGTATCATTCTCTTCAGCCTTGTATAAAAGTAGTTATTTCACAGCATTGATCGGGCTGAATTACCAAGTCAATAATCAATATCACAAAAACACCTTAAAAGGGGATCATAATATTCTTTCAAATTAGGAAACAAATCTTTGAATTCTGTATTACACAAATGGCATGATTTTGACACCAAGTTTTCTTAAATTCCGATTTTCTCATACGAATATATAATCAACCTCAGCCCTTGACTTAATACAAGCTTTCACTTTGTTAATGATAGAAGTCTTGGATACCATCTGATTTTGAAAAATCATTTCATTCCGTGCACACCACACACTAAACTGAAAAACTGTAATTAGATACACATACATAGCATTCTCCGATTTAGACATTGTTACACCAAAAAGCTTATGTATCAAATGCTTCTCGCACATATTAGGTGCAAACCCATCATATTGCAAAAGTAATCTTTCAAAGTACAGAAAAACATGTTTTATCATATTACATTCAATAACAAATGTTCTCGTGTTTCAGAAAGGGGACAAAAAACACAAACATCATCCGTACAAATATTAAATCTAAGTAATCTTTCTTTTACGGGTAAAATACCGTGCACCAATTTAAAAGAAAAATTAACCAAGTTATTATCAAGAAAACAGTGAAACACTCTTCTCCAAATAATAGACCAATCCAATGTCGGCGAACTCGACATGGCTCGTGGCACAAGAACTACTTTGCTAATAAACATATTATATATGAATCTACTATTATATATAACCGGGGGTAGAAGTTGCCCGTTATATAGAACTCTCTCCATGCATTCAAGGCAAACTGGTAAAAGGGTGAAACTTTCATACTATGAGGGATATTATTTCTGCTAAATTCTGGACGTATACTTCTCAGGGGAATACCCAACCAGTAAATTGCAAAATATTTCCATTGAGCTTTAGTGTCATAAATTAATAAAGTTTATCATAAATACAATTACATGATAAACCAATTTATTCTATTGCCTGAACCGAGGGGAGGTGTTGCATCGTCGGGTTATGTCCCTCAGTTACAATCCTCGAACATCCGGGTATTCCTTTTCGGATATGCTGACCATCAGAGCAGATGGCTTTCTGGAAGGAAATTGTTATCAGAAAATTTTGCGATAATCTGTTTACTTGGAAGTGATTTGTCTATAGATATGATTTTCAACATTGTATAGCTGAGATATACTGGCATATTACGGTCAGATGGTTGAGAAAATTCTTTAAATTTGCCAGTTAGATTGGTTGTGAATTTCACCCGACATATCCCCCCCGCAATACCCAACTCTTCTCTGTCCACCACCACTCGTACCATTCCTCTCTTAATTTTATTCTTAGTATTTTGGCAGATGTGTGCCGTGTAGTGGTCTCGGATATGGGCAATCCTGCTCTGGTGCAGATTGATACGCGATCCACCGCCGCGGACAGGCGACGACAACAACAACAACAGCAACAACATGCTACACCCGTCACCATGTAGCAGGATCGATCTTGAAGTTGAAGTCGGCGAAAGCTGCCGCTGTGAATATCTTCCACAAGATCGAGTGTTGGGAGGTCCAGCTCTCGGTCGCGAAATGAGAGGGATCAGGAATTCAGCTGCTTGGGTTACGGTTGGCCTACAGTTTGTCTGTTGATGGTGCAATTGTGCAGGTGAGTTGCAATATCATAGGCATTGAAATATGAAAATGGAAAGAGAGCGGATGAGAGCTCTTGTGTGAATATTTTGGAGAGATTTGCAAGATAAGATTTAGGAGGGATAACTGTTATTCTTAAAAGGAAAAGCATATTTTTGGGATATTTAAGGAGAGAGAACTGTCACTCTCCCAGAATCAAGGAAGGACATAGTGGTAGATGGCAGAGCGTGATCACTCTCCAAGGCGTGGCTGCATCATCATGCGCTCAAGGATATACATGATATAGGCATGTAGTCTGAAAATGAATTTGTTTAGGAGTTTATAGATGAAACGAAGTTTTCATCAGTTTTTGGGCTGGTTTATTTGCGTCATAATATGTTGTGATTTTATTATCACTTTCCACAGTGTGCCACTCGAAGGCCAGTTAATAAGGGATAACAAGCAGTCGCTGATGAAACAAGAATAAGGCAAACTGCTAGGAACTATTTCGAATATTTTATCTGCACTAACTCAGTGAAATCTTGAGAGATTTGCCTGGGCTTATTTGTCCTGGTTCATGGGTGGCTAGGGTGGTTGTAGCTGCCATTTGGCCAGTGTTATTTTGATATGAGAATCCAGGTAACCCCCAGGGTGCAGCATTCTTTTGGATACCCTAGATTTTGGACAGCCTAAATCATACAGATATGACGGATGTAACATGGCAGATATAGAAAATGGACTGCATAGGGACTAAACTGGAGAAAGAGAGCAATTTTCAGACCTTGGTGTTTAAAAATAGCAACAGAGGCTGAGAGCTGTGATTAGCTCTTCGAAGAGATGGCTGAGGAGTGATTTCGGTGACATGAGGAGTGATCACAATATTGGGGCCTGAATTTTGGACACCTATATTAAAATGTTTGGCTATTAAAAAAATAGTCTGGTGTAGCCTGATTATTGTTTTGGAGGCGGATGTCGCCTGTTCCATCCAATTGCTAAGCTCAAATTTATTCTCGCTGGTACGCTAAATGTTTATTTCTCGCCCACCAATTCAAAATCAATTATGTGATATTGAAGTGAGACGTTGGGAAGTTTGGATCGACAGGGTTTCGAAAAGTAAAGCTATGGGCAACTGATTGGCTGGTCGGTGACTGGCATACAAGTTGTATTCATAATCATAATCATCAGTCTATCATTATGATGATCCATAGCTAGGGTGGATGGGAAAACAACAGATCTCCCATGACATGAAACTGATGTGAGTGATAGGGAGATAAAAAACACTCACTCGTCCATTTAAATACTGTTTGCTGTATGTGAGAGAAGCCAATTAATAGCTTTTGGTCGTTTCGGTTCAAGGGAGGTAATTCATGGAGTGTCAAACAAAATCGGATCATGCACATGTGGGAAAATTGTGGCACTCTGTTGGGTAGGTTTGTCCTTAAAGGTCAGAATTTGTAAAGCTAACATGGCGGCACCCATAATTGTATAAGAATACAGGCATATGAGAATGGATAATTGGAAAGGATACTTTAAGCCTAATATAATTGGCAGCTATGCAGGGTGTCTTATCATTGGGTGTGTGATTCAAATATGGATGTAAAACCAGCGGTTTTGGGGAGGTAAATGGTGACAGAAGTTACAATGCATGAAACAGATGCATGATTACCATATTGCACCGTACGTGTTTTTAGAACATCGAGAAATTCATCGGATTTACAATGATTGTGTGCCTGTGAAGATTTGTCCACAGTGTGGTCAAGCCGGAATGAGCGGTCTGACATCCCAAAGTCACAAGGCGTTCGTATAATGTGTGTATTATATGGGGAAATCATAGTAGTAGTATAGGTATTTCAGGTATTACTCATCCACCCAAATACTCACAGCCACCGCGATCCACCATCACCCACCGAGCGCTGTCATACGTCATTGTTGATTTTTATTCGTATAAATTATTGCGTCTGGATATTAATAAATTACATATAATGCTACCTGAATATAATATTAAAGATCTACATACGGTATTATAAATAAATCTTCCGGATTCATACGTTAATCGTTTAAATAGTCTATATTTTAGGTTTTATTCCGCTTTTACAAAAGGTGGTATTTCGTATAGGTCCTATAGTACGGGTTCATAGCAAGAAAACTCTGTACGTTCATATATATTGTAGACAGTTAAGTTTTTACAAATTGCAATTAATATTAACGAACACTCGGTGACACTCGACTACTAATTACGGTATGTAGTCAACCTCGCTGTATTAGAGGCATGATACATAATTGTATTGATTTTAATTCCTGTCAATGCGAAGGGCGTGTATTTTGGTAACAGGTGTGATCCCATAACAGAAATCGCTCGGTCTGGATATAAACGTGTGTTTCAATTATAGCGCGTAGAACTCGATTGTAATTAGCATATGATAATATTAGGGGGGTTTGAGTGTTTATATTTTCAGACCGATATCACTTTAATTAGGGGAAATTATACATTCAGCGTATAGCGGGAGTTGAAGGGGCATATCGTGAGATAGATCATTATTTGAGAATTGTTTGTCGAAATATATATATCTCTAATAGAATTCCACTTATAGTCTACTTCGGAATGGCGAATTTACTGAAAAATATCAGCGAACCTAGAGAATTGTCCGTAAGTATTGTAATTTTATCGCGATCTACACTCGCGGATAATACCGACTTTGTCGATATAACGATGTACATAGCGAACGGTGTTGTAAATGTTTGATTGTAACTGATTTGAATACAAGGGCTACGCACTTTTAATATTCCAACTCTATATTTTTTATAGGCTAACAACTCTACGTGGGCCGGATTCGTACGAGAAAATGCGGACATTTTAGGTAGTTCCGGTTGGCCTAGTTTGGAGACTGTATTCGCCATAGATGGGGTGGTTGAAACACGGCCCGTTTATAATGACGATGATTGGAATGCGGGTGTAAGGAGTCCAACGACCATTCTTCTAAATAATTCCCCTTCACTTCCGGAGATTAAAACACGTAAATGTGTAGAAGGATTATCCCGTTTATTCGCGCCCCGAGTTTGCAAAAGCTGTAATCAGCCATTAAGCGTCGAAGTTTGCGGAAAATGTCGCGTTAGTTTATGCCGAGATTGCGCGTGTTTCGCTCGACAGGTGTCATTCGGGGTTTTTATGTGTCCGAGCTGTTGTAGTTGTCAGTTTTGATCACCATGGTAGCCAAAAGTTTGACCTGAAGTACATATATTTTTACCATTACTACCGGAACTCGAAAATTCGTCCCCATGGATAATACTTCCGCCCGCATGGTAATACGATCTTCCACATGTCGTGGGGACTGAGGCTATACTGTATACACACACACACACACACACACACACACACACACACACACACACTCCATGAAAAGTCCTAGAAAAGTTCATGAAAAGTCCCTCACACACACACACACTCACACACACACACACGCACACACACACACGCACACACACACACACACACACTCACTCACTGTCCCCAAAAGTTCATGAAAAGTTCGTAAAATCCACACAAATCCAAGAATAGTCCAAGACTAGTCCAAACCTAGTCCAGGAAAAGTCCCTCACTCACTCACTCACTCACACACACACACACACACACACACACACACACTCACTCACTCACTCACTGTCCCCAAAAGTTCATGAAAAGTTCGTAAAATCCACACAAATCCAAGAATAGTCCAAGACTAGTCCAAACCTAGTCCAGGAAAAGTCCCTCACTCACTCACTCACTCACTCACTCACTGTCCCCAAAAGTTCATGAAAAGTTCGTAAAATCCACACAAATCCAAGAATAGTCCAAGACTAATCCAAACCTAGTCCAGGAAAAGTCCCTCACTCACTCACTCACACACACACACACACACACACACACACACACACACACTTACTGTCCCCAAAAGTTCATGAAAAGTTCGTAAATCCGCACAAATCCAAGAATAGTCCAAGACTAGTCCAAACCTAGTCCAGGAAAAGTCCCTCACTCACTCACTCACTCACTCACTCACTCTCCCCAAAAGTTCATGAAATGTTCGTAAAATCCACACAAATCCAAGAATAGTCCAAGGCTATTCCAAGCATAGTCCAGGAAAAGTCCCTCACTCACTCACTCACTCACTCACTCTCCCCAAAAGTTCATGAAAAGTTCGTAAAATCCACACAAATCCAAGAATAGTCCAAGGCTAGTCCAAGCATAGTCCAGGAAAAGTCCCTCACTCACTCACTCACTCACTCACACTCTGACTGACCCTCGCATATACTATGTATAACGACACATGTCAATACCTCTTACATGTATATGTGTAATGAGATCAAAATAACAGAGGAAACTACATGGATTGAATGAACCGCGATTTTGTTCTTAAGGCTCTAGTTTTGTTGACTATAAGATAAAGGGTAAAAACATTTTCGACAATATTTTTTTTTCCTTAATATTCTAACGAAATATACTAGGCTACAGGGTATCCACGGGTTAAACGTTCTTCATAATCTAAAATTATTCGATGGTGTTAGCATTTCTAATTGAAAATTAACAACATTTTCTCCAAATCTGAAAGATATTCACGGCTCATTGAAATCAACTATTCATAGACCATTGAATCCTTACACACCAAACACTTGTGGTCCCATTTCCAACATGTACGACGATTAACCGAAACCAACCAACCCGGGCAATTTGCGGCGATATACGGTCCGAATAAACTTGAAGTTGAACGATACCTAGTAGCAGCGCGAGTGGATAATAGCGCGAAAAGTGTTCAATTGTCATGAATATGAATTTGTACGGGATTCACAAAATTTAGTCGAAACATATTTATTTATTTTTTAAAAGTGTTATAATTCAGTAGGTGTAAGTACCATCGCGATTTGATGTATTATTTGGGAAAAAATATATGATATTTTTCACTCGTGATTCTACTCATTCATACATCCATCCATCCGTCTGTGCATATGTTAGAAGTCTCTCTTTCGAGATAATTGTGGCCATATTTTCCATACAAGGAAAAATGGCCTTGGGTGGTAGGTTCTCACTTAGCCCAGTGGTAAATCTCATCTCTCCGTGTGCAAAGATCGCAGCTGGCCAAGGGAACCCCTTCAAGACAGGTTAGACAGTGCCTGCGGTGGTAACCCATATCCAATGGCTGTCCTCTTGTTGAAATGTACCCCACACTGAAGAAATCGTCTATCTGCTCCATGGTTATGGGTGGGCATCTTCTGATAACTCTTTTTTGGGGTCGGGCGGGAACGGATATCTTTTCGTCTGACTTCGACGATTGGTCGTCTGCTTTGTAATTTGTTGGCTTCTCCATTTGATCGACTCTGCTATACGCTGTGAGAATATGCATCTAGCATCCGTGTTACCGAATTTATAACTTGTGGAAGGAGGCGGAGTTACTGAACACTCAGTCAATGCATGTCGAAAGGAATAATATGTAACACGTGCGCATATACACCCACATTAATTAATTCCTTGAAGGTCTCCACCTCCATTATAATTACTCATCGAATAGACACCAGGGGCTTCATCAGGTCACTATTATTAATACCCATAAAGGGGACAAGGAGGTTAACAGCGCCCCTGGTGTCTATTCGATGAGTAATTATAATGGAGGTGGAGACCTTCAAGGAATTAATTAATGTGGGTGTATATGCGCACGTGTTACATATTATTCCTTTCGACATGCATTGACTGAGTGTTCAGTAACCCCGCCTCCTTCCACAAGTTATAAATTCGGTAACACGGATGCTAGATGCATATTCTCACAGCGTATAGCAGAGTCGATCAAATGGAGAAGCCAACAAATTACAAAGCAGACGACCAATCGTCGAAGCCAGACGAAAAGGTATCCGTTCCCGCTCGACCCCAAAAAAGAGTTATCAGAAGATGCCCACCCATAACCATGGAGCAGATAGACGATTTCTTCAGTGTGGGGTACAGTTCAACAAGAGGACAGCCATTGGATATGGGTTACCACCGCAGGCACTGTCTAACCTGTCTTGAAGGGGTTCCCTTGGCCAGCTGCGATCTTTGCACACGGAGAGATGAGATTTACCACTGGGATAAGTGAGAACCTACCACCCAAGGCCATTTTTCCTTGTATGGAAAATATGGCCACAATTATCTCGAAAGAGAGACTTCTAACATATGCACAGACGGATGGATGGATGTATGAATGAGTAGAATCACGAGTGAAAAATATCATATATTTTTTCCCAAATAATACATCAAATCGCGATGGTACTTACACCTACTGAATTATAACACTTTTAAAAAATAAATAAATATGTTTCGACTAAATTTTGTGAATCCCGTACAAATTCATATTCATGACAATTGAACACTTTTCGCGCTATTATCCACTCGCGCTGCTACTAGGTATCGTTCAACTTCAAGTTTATTCGGACCGTATATCGCCGCAAATTGCCCGGGTTGGTTGGTTTCGGTTAATCGTCGTACATGTTGGAAATGGGACCACAAGTGTTTGGTGTGTAAGGATTCAATGGTCTATGAATAGTTGATTTCAATGAGCCGTGAATATCTTTCAGATTTGGAGAAAATGTTGTTAATTTTCAATTAGAAACGCTAACACCATCGAATAATTTTAGATTATGAAGAACGTTTAACCCGTGGATACCCTGTAGCCTAGTATATTTCGTTAGAATATTAAGAAAAAATATTGTCGAAAATGTTTTTACCCTTTATCTTATAGTCAACAAAACTAGAGCCTTAAGAACAAAATCGCGGTTCATTCAATCCATGTAGTTTTCTCTGTTATTTTGATCTCATTACACATATACATGTAAGAGGTATTGACATGTGTCGTTATACATAGTATATGCGAGGGTCAGTCAGAGTGTGAGTGAGTGAGTGAGTGAGTGAGGGACTTTTCCTGGACTATGCTTGGACTGTGGTTACGAGGCTCATGAGCTGGGGACGTGAGGTGGTGAGGTGTGTGTCCTGATAACCAGTGAGTGAGTGAGGGACTTTTCCTGGACTAGCTGTAGTGTGGACTGACTAGACTGGCGCAGCCAGACCCCCACAGCTTTCATGAGCAGGCTGTGAGCAGTATTAGTAGTAGTGAGGACTTTTCTGGACTAGGGCTGAATAACAGACTATTCTTGGATTTGTGTGGATTTTACGAACTTTTCATGAACTTTTGGGGAGAGTGAGTGAGTGAGGGACTTTTCCTGGACTATGCTTGGACTAGTCTTGGACTATTCTTGGATTTGTGTGGACTTTTCATGGAGTGTGTGTGTGTGTGTGTGTGTGTGCGGGTGTGTGTGTGTGTGTGTGTGTGTGTACAGTATAGCCTCAGTCCCCACGACATGTGGAAGATCGTATTACCATGCGGGCGGAAGTATTATCCATGGTGACGAATTTTCGAGTTCCGGTAGTAATGGTAAAAATATATGTACTTCAGGTCAAACTTTTGGCTACCATGGTGATTAAAACTCACAACTATAACAGCTCGGACACATAAAAACCCCGAATGACACCTGTCGGGCAATACACGCGCGCAATCCCGACATAAACTAACGCGACATTTTCCGTAAACTTCGACGCTTAATGGCTGATTACAGCTTTTGCAAACTCGGGGCGCGAATAAACGGGAAAATCCTTCTACACATTTACGTGTTTTAATCTCCGGAAGTGAAGGGGAATTATTTAGAAGAATGGTCGTTGGACTCCTTATACCCGCATTCCAATCATCGTCATTATAAACGGGCCGTGTTTCAACCACCCCATCTATGGCGAATACAGTCTCCAAACTAGGCCAACCGGAACTACCTAAAATGTCCGCATTTTCTCGTACGAATCCGACCCATGTAGAGTTGTTAGCCTATAAAAAATATAGATTTGAAATATTAAAAGTGAGTAGCCCTTGTATTCAAATCAGTTATAATCGAACATTTACAACGCCGTTCGCTATGTACATCGTTATATCGACAAAGTCGGTATTATCCGCGAGTAGATCCCGATAAAATTACAATACTTACGGACAATTCTCTAGGCTCGCTGATATTTTTCAGTAAATTCGCCATTCCGAAGTAGACTATAAGTGGAATTCTATTAGAGGTATATATATTTCGACAAACAATTCTCAAATAGTGATCTATCTCACGATATGCCCCTTCAACTCCCGCTATACGCTGAATGTATAATTGCCCCTAATTAAAGCGATATCGGTCTGTAAATATAAACACTCAAACCCCCAATATTATCATATGCTAATTGCAATCGAGTTCTACGGGCTAAAATTGAAACACACGTTTATATCCAGACCAAGCGATTTCTATTATTCGATCGCACCTGTTACCATAACACACAACCTTCGCATTGACAGGTATTAAAATCAATACAATTATGTATCATAACCGGCTTCTAACCATATAGCGAGGTTGAATATACAAATATACCGAGTATTCGTTAATATTAATTGCAATTTGTAAAAATTAACTGTCTACAATATATGAACGTACAGAGTTTATTGCTATGAACCCGTACTATAGGACCTATACGAAATACCACCTTTTGTAAAAGCGGAATAAAACCTAAAGTATAGACTATTTAAACGATTAACGTATGAATCCGGAAGATTTATTTATAATACCATATGTAGATCTTTAATATTATATTCAGGTAGAATTATATGTAATTTATTAATATCCAGACGCAATAATTTATACGAATAAAAATCAACAATGACGTATATGACCTGGCCCTTTCGGTGGTGATAGTGGATCGCGGTGGCTGTGGTATTTGGGTGGATGGTATGCACAAATACGCCTATACAACTACTAGTGTGTTGGTGTATGCAGAATCACTGCCACAGAGTGTGTTGGTGTGTCACAGATTCACATCAGCACAGTAACTGGTAAACTTCATTCATTTCAAATCCATCACTTTTAATCTTCAACAAAATATTCAATACTGTTTTAATCGAAAATTTCTGGTGATTTTGATGAAAATCTCCTGAGTGATTCTGACTTGGGCTGCATGTGCCCATCTTAATATAGGCAGGATTTCAACTTGAGGGCTGGAGAAGGGGATTGCCAAGAGCTCAGTGCCTGTCTTAATGCCTACCTTACTTCGTAGGTCCTGTGACGCATAGTCACACTGCCATGTATAGAGATATACGATACATAATACTGCTTCTAATTGTTTGGGCATAAAAGTCGAAAGCATGTGTATTAAATATGTTTACGTGGAGTACAGCTTTGTCTGTTTCTGTAATTCCAATGTTGTGTTTCAGCTCTTTGCTCTCTGCATATATCCACTCTTCAGAATTTCAATAAACAAAGATCCTCTCCGAAATTTGCAGTACAAGTAACAGGTCTCGGTTGGGCGCCGTACAGAAAGAACCAAGAAGAGCCTGTCTGTGCACTGACCCGTGACTAGCAGTGGTTCTTATGAATTCACTTTGCCTTATATATTAACTCAGGATGATATATTAAGCTGGTAATATCTAGCCTATTTTCATGTAATATTTGCCACATTACACATTATTCTAACCATATAGTGAGGCTTTATGTGGATATTGGGAAAGTATAGCATATACGTATAAAATTATGCCAGCTATCACCAGGTCAAAATATCATCCTGGGCTAATAGAGTGAATTGATACGGACCACAGCTGAAGCCACGAGTCTGTGCACAGACTGGCTCTTCTCCCTTCTCTAGCGATGCCCAACTTTGAACCACGCAAATATTTATAGTGCAAATTTCGGAATGGGCTTCCCAGACACAGTGTAGGGGTGATGTTATGGACAATAACTGGTCCATACTTCATGTAAGAAAGCACGAGAGAGATATCCTCTCCTTATTGGCGTTTACGCCAATGGCATTCAACTTTAATAGGGTGGGTGGGTTGGTGGGTGGTGGTGGTTGGAGACCGTGATACATGGACATTGAACAAGGAGTATTTCTGTGACCGGCAGAATGAAGCGACAGAATGGCCGTATGCTGTCTGTTTTGGGGGAGACGTCAGAATGGCAGAATGAAAATCGTGGCCGTGTAGGCCTTCTTTATTTTGGCGACGGCACTATGGCACAATGAAGCTCTCTCAATTTATCAAGTATTTACAAATAGGACTATTACTGTGGCCGGCAGAATGAAGCGGCAGAATGACCGTAGTCTCCCTTATTTGGGGAAGACGGCAGAATGGCACAATGAAAATTATGGCCTTGTACTCGTTTTTTTTTATCACAGCAGAATGTCTCAATTAAACTTTCTCAATTGATCAACTATTTAATTAGTCTTTTTTTTATCACGGCAGAATGATCCAACCGATCCAATTCAACATTTCCAACTTATCAACTATTTAAAATATAAAAACTAGAAGGAGTTCTCTCTTTTTTTGGGGTGCATGGCACAATGTCACTTTCTCAATGTATCAAGTATTTAAAATACAAGGATTTCTGTGATCGGAAGAATGAAGTGACAGACTGACCGTACTCTTTGTTAATTTTTTTTTAGACACAAAATGTGTCAATGTTACATACATATATGTAGGAGGATTTGACATCGATTGAAAAATGTAGGCCTACATATACAGCAAGGCTACCAAAGAGCTCGCCTGGTATTTCCTTCCGGTATGTATTATTCTTTCCTTGCCATGCTTCATCCACTCCAGTTGTGTACCAATTCATAAACATCCCCTCCATCGTGAAATGATGGACAATGTGTATGGCATGTGTATGGCAAGTTTAGGCTCAATTGTTTTACTTAATTGGAAAGTAAAGCAGAGCCTGTGTTCAGTGATCCGTCAGTTCAGCTACTTGGATAGTTTCTTTGGTCGCTGTTCTATCTCTTAATCTGCATGTATGCGAGACCTTGGAAAGTAAAGCAGAGCCGGTGTACTGATCCGCGAGTTCAGCTGCTTGGGTTCTAAAACTTAAGTATTTTGTGGAAAATACGTCTCGTCACAAATTATGTAAAGATTAGTTGTAAAAATATTTATTGTTATATAAATAGGCCGATTCTCTGCAAATGTTATCATTACCCGAACACATCCTCCAGTGCGGAGGCAAGGAGTAGGGGGAGGGGGCGGTGCGTCCTCCTGTCACCAGGTCTTAAATCCGAGAATGTCTCCTGATCAGTACTCCATTTCTGTGGAGTGTTTGTTGGCGGTTTCAAGTCATAAATCTTTAAGCCATCCGGAATGACCCGAATATTTCAGGGAACATATTTTCGAAGGATCTGGTCTGTTTGATGCTGTGTTTTGTATTGGTAATTTTGGTGCATCTTCCATGTAAGGATCACGAAATTGGCGAAGAGTGTCTTTTAGCGGCTTTTGAAACATTTCCATAAGGGGTCGGTGGTCGGGCTGAGAGTGGTAAATCACTTTGCCTGTCGGCCTATACTACTGCGGTAATGTATCTCTTCATAGAAACGCCGTTACGGCGTTTGGCAGTGTCAACCAGTGTTTGGGAGGAATGTATGTCAAGTCGAGTGTCAAAGCGGTGTTAGGGAGGAATGTACGTGAAGTCGAGTGTCAACCAGTGTTAGGGAGGAATGTATGTCAAGTCGAGTGTCAAAGCGGTTAGGGAGGAATGTATGTCAAGTCTAATGTCAAAGCGGTGTTAGGGAGGAATGTGCGTGAATTCGAGTGTCAACCAGTGTTAGGGAGGAATGTATGTGAAGTCGAGTGGCAAAGCGGTGTTAGGGAGGAATGTACGTGAAGTCGAGTGTCAAAGCGGTGTTAGGGAGGAACGTATTTGAAGTCGAATGTCAAAGCGGTGTTAGGGAGGAATGTATGTGAAGTCGAGTGTCAAAGCGGTGTTAGGGAGGAATGTATGTCAGGTCGAGTGTCAAAGCGGGATTAGGACTTAGGGTTAGGTATGCTTCATAACTATCAGGTTTAGGGTCAGTTCAGCTGTAGAAGTCAGATAATTTCTCCACCAAAGCGTAACTAGGGTAATGTCGAAGCTGGGCGTTCAGCATGAGTGTGCTTGAAGTTGACTTTCAAAGCACTGTTAGGAAGGAATATATCTGAAGTGCAGTGTCAAAGCGGTATTAGGGAAAAATGTACGTGTAATCGAGTGTCAAAGCTGTATTAGGGAGGAATGTATGTTTAGGTGAGTGTCAAAGCGGTGTCACGGAATGTATGTCAAGTCGAATGTCAAATTGTTGTTTGGGAGAAATGTATTTGGAGTCAAGTGTCAAAGCGGTGTTAGGGAGGAATGTATTTGAAGTCGAGTGTCAAAGCGGTGTTAGGGAGGAATGTACGTCAAGTCGAGTGTCAAAGCGGTGTTAGGGAGGAATGTATGTCAAATCGAGTGTCAAAGCGGTGTTAGAGAGGAATGTACGTGAAGTCGGGTGTCAACCAGTGTTAGGGAGGAATGTATGTCAAGTCGAGTGGCAAAGCGGTGTTAGGGAGGAATGCATGTGAAGTCGAGTGTCAAAGTGGTGTTAGGGAGGAATGTATTTGAAGTTGAATGTCAAAGCGGTGTTAGGGAGGAATGTATGTGAAGTTGACTGTCAAAGCGGTGTTAGGGATGAATGTATGTGAAGTCGAGTGTCAAAGCGGTGTTAGGGAGGAATGTATGTAATATTGAGTGTCAAAGCGGTATTAGGGCTTAGGGTTAGGTATGCTTCATAACTATCAGGTTTAGGGTCATTTCAGCTATAGAAGTCAGATAATTTCTCCACCAAAGCGTAACTAGGGTAATGTCGAAGCTGGGCGTTCAGCCTGAGTGTGCTTGATGTTGACTTTCAAAGCACTGTTAGGAAGGAATATATCTGAAGTGCAGTGTCAAAGCGGTATTAGGGAAAATGTACGTGCAATCGAGTGTCAAAGCTGTATTAGGGAGGAATGTATGTTTAGGTGAGTGTCAAAGCAGTGTCACGGAATGTATGTCAAGTCGAATGTCAAATTGTTGTTAGGGAGAAATGTATGTGGAGTCCAGTGTCAAAGCGGCGTTAGGGAGGAATGTATGTGAAGTCGAGTGTCAAAGCGATGTTAGGGAGGAATGTACGTCAAGTCGAGTGTCAAAGCGGTGTTAGGGAGGAATGTACGTCAAATCGAGTGTCAAAGCGGTGTTAGGGAGGAATGTACGTGAAGTCGAGTGTCAACCAGTGTTAGGGAGGAATGTATGTCAGGTCGAGTGGCAAAGCGGTGTTAGGGAGGAATGTATGTGAAGTCGAGTGTCAAAGTGGTGTTAGGGAGGAACGTATTTGAAGTTGAATGTCAAAGCGGTGTTAGGGAGAAATGTATGTGAAGTTGACTGTCAAAGCGGTGTTAGGGAGGAATGTATGTGAAGTCGAGTGTCAAAGCGGTGTTAGGGAGGAATGTATGTAATGTTGAGTGTCAAAGCGGTATTAGGACTTAGGGTTAGGTATGCTTCATAACTATCAGGTTTAGGGTCATTTCAGCTATAGAAGTCAGATAATTTCTCCACCAAAGCGTAACTAGGGTAATGTCGAAGCTGGGCGTTCAGCATGAATGTGCTTGAAATTGACTTTCAAAGCACTGTTAGGAAGGAATATATCTGAAGTGCAGTGTCAAAGCGGTATTAGGGAAAAATGTACGTGCAATCGAGTGTCAAAGCTGTATTAGGGAGGA
>JAVTVY010041139.1:0-19284 GCA_036873755.1 Hanleya hanleyi
AGTCGCCGTTTGTGACAATATTGTCAGACACAAATATATAGAGGTAAAACCAAAATATAAAGTCGCCGTTTGTGACAATATTGTCAAACACAAATATATAGTGAAAACCAAAATATAAAGCGACTTTTGGCAAATATAGTTTAGTTTAAAATATATATATATTTACAAAAATATTTTGTAAATATATATAAAACGATATAAATAGGGCCTATATATAAAGTTAATTTTTTTTAAATATATATAAATATTTTTTGAAAATAAAAATGAATGTATAAATTTGACGTAAATATAAAGTACACGCACAAAATATATAGTGTACATGTAAACCGGATATGCCCAAAGAAAGCTGCGCAAACGATGTTGCGCGAGTAATACTTAGGGCCATATTTTAGGAAGATCGTGACACGCTGGACCAAAGCACCAAACTTGGCACACCCATCACTTGAGACATATAGAACAATATCAGAAGGGGTGCCCGTTGCTCTGGGATCTGAGGGGCAATATTGCTATTCAAAGAATAGTTAGCCTCCCAACAGCTTCGTTATTTTTATTATCCTTAAGGCTGGGAAGCTGAAACTTGCCAAGCTTGTATCACTGGTTCAAGCCCTACCAGAAAATGTCACAAAATCCAAGATGGCAGCCATGGTGACAACATTTTCCAAAAATAAGCCATTTTGCGTGATAAATTAGTAAATATTAATGTGATGTGAAATAAAATAGTTTTTGTCCACTTTTCATCGCGAAAAAGCAGAAATTTTGAAGAAATATGACAAAAACATCAATTTTCCAGGTAGGGTTAATTTTGAAGGAATACGAGGAAAACAGAACTTTCCAGTTACACCCTAATATCATCCATTTTCAATTTACTCATGATGCTCTGCTCCGAGTATTATGCTACAGGCTCAAAATAACTTCAAGATCGTAAGCTATAACTGCGCTTAGTTACAGCTCTCAACGTTTATTCATTTTGGATCACCAGGGAAAAATTCTCTTAGAAGGAAGTGGGGTGGCTGAAATCACCAAAACCAATTAAGTTTACATAATCGCCTGTGTAAAAGGAAACAATCGCCCCTATTTTCATGTAAAACTTGCCGATTCAGCTTTCCATCTCGTAAAATGGGGGGAAAAGCTGGACACTCGTTTTTCTGGGTTATTCTTGCATTTACCAGGTTTACCCCATGTTGAAGCGTTTACTCCATCAGACGTCCTCAATGCTCACCCATTAACATTCGATGCGTTATTTGTTTGAGCTGATCTGTCATCACAGCACCCAAGCTAGCGTATCTAATTCCGCTTAAGCCGGTGCTAGGGGCCGTGTGGATATTTCATAATCTCCACATGAACCGCTACAATAAATGCGCGGCTGAGATACTAAGGCTACATCCGAGAATCCACCGTATTCTCGGGACTGCATGTTTGGTGCTGAGGGAAGCTTTCCTTTTGATATGAGTCATATGGTTGCTTTTTAGTCGCCAGACATCGTCAATTTCTCCCACCTCTTGCTTATTGCTCCAATTTCAATCTTTCTACTTTCAAGTTTGAGAGATGAATAGCTGATTTTTTTCTGGAAGGCCGTGAAATTACGTCGGGATAGCTAAAAGAGCTATATGGTCAGAGAAGGGACGGATCCTGTGTTCAATTGTTATTAGTGGATTCAGATCCAGCCCCCCCGCCCCCCCCCTTCCCAATGAACTTTTCTCTGGGGCTCGCAACTGTTTAAAGCTAGCACTTTGTGTCTTTATAACAAATCAAATTAGGGGCATTTTATTCTCGGAAAAGAGCATCATGAGTAAATTCAGATTTGACGAAACGGTGGCGTACCTCGAAAATTTTGCTTTTGGAGTATTTTCTTCAAAATTGGTGTATTATTCTACGTAAAACTACCCAGTAATATCTTAAATCACATCAGATGATTAATTACTAATTCGCAAGGTAATTTAGACAAAGAAAATTGCACAAGTAAAAAGTTTGAAAAATCGATTCGGAAAATGGCTTATTTTTATAAAATGACGTCACCGTGACATCATCATAGAGACCATCTTGAATTTTGTTACATTTTCTGGTAGCACTGGAACCCTAGATATAGTGTGGCAAGTTTTAGCTTCCTAGCCTCAAGGATAATGAAAATAATGAAGATATTGGTAAGCTATCTATTTTTTAATTGGTAATATTTCCCCTTAACCCTACCTGGCCTGGAGGGAGGGACATTATGCCCCCCCTATCAAACTTTCTGCGCTATCTCCGGAACGACAGAAAACAGAGAGCTGAAACCCCGTGACTTTATAGTTTATCATATTGTGGTCATTTTGAGCCCATTTGTATAACCCCCCGAGCAGGGGATCATGGGTAAATTCAAGATGGCGGCCACGTGGGGTACCAGAAAATTGATGTTTTTGTCATATTCTTTCAAAATTTCTGCTTTTCCGCGATGAAAAGTGGGCCAAAACTATTTTATTTCACATCACATTAATATTTACTAATTTATCATGCAGTTTTTGCGGAGAAATTGCATAAATAAAAAATTCGAAAAATCTGACCGAAAAATCGACCAAAATTGCGGTTTTTGAAAAATGACGTCATCAGAGCGGCCATCCTGGATTTTTTTTTTACATTTTCTGGTAGAGTTTGACCCAGGGGTATATTGTGGTAAGTTTCAGCCTCCTATATGTAGCTCGAGGAGTAAGAGAATGGCCTCCAGGCCACGACAGGTCCCAAAAGCCCAGGCCAGATAGGGTTAAATGCCCTTTTAGGGGCCAGAGGGCGTCACATGATCCAAAGTGATGGGCACCCCTTCTGATATTGTTCTGTATGCCTCAGGTGATGGATGTGCCAAGTTTGGTGCTTTGGTCCAGCGTGTCACGATCTTTTTGCTAAGCCACCTCACTATTAATCAAAAACTGCAACTGGGTTCTGATGCGAAACTATGACAGCGGTGAAAGCCACTCGCATGTCACACATGTGGCGAATCAAAAATATGATCACGTACCTGAACATATTTCAGTTCACTGCCATAATGATTTAGTAAAGGCCTATTCCAATTTTCAACAATTAATGTTATCATTTACATTCGTAGTTCAGAGTTATCACATCGATTAGATATAAATACAGATATAAATACATCTACTTATAAATCACCATAAGGTATCCTAGCCTGCAGCCAATATCACGGTCTGTCCCTTTGATGTTCAATGTACGATTCCGCCGGCCACGTCGCTGGTTGCTATTTGCCGCATAAAAGCATCAACAGAAGTTGAAATAAAACATGCGCAGTAGTTCTACGTAGAATTAACGATGTATTAATTATGCGCAACACAAATTAATATTAGGCAATTTGAAATCATACTGAATATGAGCATATTTCATTGATCAGAATATGACCATTCATAGCTTAGTTATAGGACTTTGGAATTATATTGTCGTTTTGTATATTTATCGTTTTTCGATAATTTCCGCATTTCCAAACAAGACAAAAATTTACAGGGAACTTGGTATAAGTACAGCGAATGTAGAAACTAATGGCTGATGAGGAACGGTTGCACTGTATCATCAAACGTACCGTTCTCAAATTATGAAAGAACCATGGCGCCTACTCTGGGAACCACCAGTGTGAATTGTACTGTTGCGTTCACCGTCCCTCATTAACGAGATCATGTATTATAGCATGATACGCTTACTTGACCTCAAACTTTTTAGGTTTTAAGTTAGTATAACGTAATTAGACTAAAATGAACTGTTGATATTCGTCAGCGTATATAATAGGGTTAATACCGATGCCCGTCAAGAACCCCATTGGACCAGAAGTGATCTTCAATACACACGTATTGAAGATCAATTAGCAATTAGCACGCAGGGGTAAAACGGCTTCGATTGATTCCTTAGTTAGCAGCTTCGAGGCAGCGCAAAAGTGAAAAAAGGCCAATCTAGTGTTTACAATATTGTATTTTATTCAAATTGAGGCTTCCGGTCCATAAACTGTTAAAGACTGATTTTTTATTTGATCTTGAACTCAAGCACAAAATTTGTAATTTTTAAAATGCAGAAATTCCGTTAATTTGGCAGTGAAAATGATGTATTTTCAGTTTGTGGCAAAATTGCCTATGTATTTTTCAATCGTCGATTTTGTTCGCTAGTACAACCGGTTCCTCATGAGCCATTAGTTTCCACATTCGCTGTAATTATACCAAGTTCCCTGCAAATTTTTGTCTTGTTTGGAAATGCGGAAATTATCGAAAAACGATAAAATATACAAAACCACAATATAATTCCAAAGTCCTATAACTAAGCTATGAATGGTCATATTCTGATCAATGAAATATGCTCATATTCGGTATGATTTCAAATTTCCTAATATTTGTGTTGCGAATAATTAATACATCGTTATTTTTACGTAGAACTACTGCGCATGTTTTATTTCAACTTCTGTTGATGTTTTTATGCGGCAAATAGCAACCAGCGACTTGGCCGGCGGAATCGTACATTGAACATCAAAGGGACAGGCCGTGATATTGGCTGCAGGCTAGGATACCTTATGGTGATTTATAAGTAGATGTATTTGTATCTCTATTTATATCTAATTGATGAGATAACTCTGAAGTACGATTGTAAATAATAACAGTAATTGTTGAAAATTGGAATAGGCCTTTACTAAATCATTATGGCAGT
The DNA here is from genome assembly GCA_036873755.1 of Hanleya hanleyi. Lineage (NCBI taxonomy): Eukaryota > Metazoa > Mollusca > Polyplacophora > Lepidopleurida > Hanleyidae > Hanleya > Hanleya hanleyi. The sequence continues at coordinate 4,663 of JAVTVY010041139.1, forward strand.
GAACTGAAATATGTTCAGGTACGTGGTCATATTGTTTGATTCGCCACATGTGTGACATGCGAGTGGCTTTCACAGCTGTCATAGTTTCACATCAGAACCCAGTTGCAGTTTTTGATTAACCAGTTTGCGCAGCTTCCTTTGGGCATATCCGGTTTACATGTGCACTATATATTTTGTGCGTGTACTTTATATTTACGTCAAATTTATACATTTATTTTTATTTTCAAAAAATATTTATATATATTTAAAAAAAAATTACTTTATATATAGGCCCTATTTATATCGTTTTATATATATTTACCAAATATTTTTGTAAATATATATATATTTTAAACTAAACTATATTTGCCAAAAGTCACTTTATATTTTGGTTTTCACGATATATTTGTGTTTGACAATATTGTCACAAACGGCGACCTTATATTTTGGTTTTACCTCTATATATTTGTGTCTGACAATATTGTCACAAACGGCGACTTTATATTTTGGTTTTACCTCTATATATTTGTCGTTGACAATATTGTCACGAACGGCGCCTCATAGCTGATCACCTTTTTGGGGTGATAGCCATCACCATTTTTAAGGTGATAACAATCACCCTTTTAAGGTGATAGTGGAAAAGGATGATGGCTCTAACTCATCACATTTTTGGGGGTGATGCTGTCATCACCATTTTAGGGTGATGAGTATCACCTTTTTTCTGGCTGTGTATAACCCAAAACTGCCAATTCAAAGCCCCTCTCTTGTTGATCCGTTAGGGCTACATATGTCTTGCTCGCCACTCTAAGAGTGGTCTAGATATTTTCATTATCGAAATATCCATCTTCCTGGCTCATTCTTATGTTTTTAAATCTGGCTGCCATACCCTCCGAAGCAGAGCTATATGGCCTAAGTCTGTCAATTCACACCGCCTATCATTGTTGGTGCCCATGGGAGTAGTATACAAAGCGTAAATTGAGTTAAGTTGACCTACTTAATGACGTCACATTGGGGAGGATTGGGGAGGAACTTGATCACGTGATCAAGGCATGTCTAGATGGTGGGTGTGGGTTCAAAATGGCGGCTGATGTGGGTGTGGGCTGAAAATGGCGGTTGATGTGGGTGTGGGTTCAAAATGGCGGTTGATGTGGGTGTGGGTTCAAAATGGCGGCTGATGTGGGTGTGGGTTGAAAATGGCGGTTGATGTGGGTGTGGGTTCAAAATGGCGGTTGATGTGGGTGTGGGTTCAAAATGGCGGCTGATGTGGGTGTGGGTTCAAAATGGCGGCTGATGTGGGTGTGGGTTCAAAATGGCGGCTGATGTGGGTGTGGGTTCAAAATGGCGGCTGATGTGGGTGTGGGTTCAAAATGGCGGCTGATGTGGGAGTGAGTTCAAAATGGCGGCTGATGTGGGAGTGGGTTCAAAATGGCGGCGCAAGGGAGCAAACGAGGCGGTGGGGAGGTCACGGGGAGAAAAAAATCTCACATTACCCTCAAAAAAACCTCTAAGCCATATAATAATAATAAACATAATCTATAGGTGTTGTACCATGTTAATAGGATCAGTCTAGCATCTGTACCACCCTAGGGTCGAGCGTTTATTGTCCCGTGTATCTCCGCAGAAAATCAACAAACAAAATGGCGGCTCCAGGATGGTGTGGGGGCGCCCTTTCCACATCACGGCGTCGATCATAGCGCCATATGCACACATTGACGCAAGGGAGACAACTCGTGTGGCCCAGGGGTATGGAAATAGCCGTGTTGGAGCTAGGGGAGTTACTCATGGTCCAATGGGGTCATATGAGGTATCCATGTGAAGCTTATGTGAAGGGGCATCTAATGGGCTGGGTGTGGGATTGAAATAGTGGCATTCTGCGCATGCGCGGTGGCCCAAGGGTATGGAAATAGCCGTGTTGGAGCTAGGGGAGCTACTACTGGACCAATGGGATCGAGTGAGGTATCAAAGTGAAGCTTAGGTGAAGGGGCATCTGACTGGTCTAGCGGCTTGGGCGTTGTCACCCTTCTGCGCATGCGCGGTGGCCCAAGGGTATGAACATAGTCATTTTGGGCTCGAGCGAAGCTACTAATGGTCCGATGGGGTCGAGTGAGGTATCAAAGTGAAGCTTATGTGAAGGGGCATCTGACTGGACTAGTGGGTTGACATAGCGTCATTCTGCGCATGCGCGGTGGCCCAAGGGTATGAACATAGACGTTTCGGGATCTAGGGCAGTTACTCATGGTCCAATGGGGTCGAGTGAGGAATCAAAGTGAAGCCTAGGTGAAGGGGCATCTGATGGGTTGGGTGTGCGGTAGGAATATCATTCTGCGCATGCGCAGTTGCAATGCGGAGCTCTCGTCCAATCAGAAGCGAGTATTTCAAATCCGTCACAGAGCTCTCGTCCAATCAGAAGCGAGTACTTTGACCCGGTGCATTATGGGACATATCCAAGATGGCGGCACGTATGTTCAAAATGGCGGCACATCCGGTGTCGAATGCGCAGGTCACGTGGGAGTTGTGACGTCACTTCCGGGTTTTTTCAGAATGCTCAAACACACGACCTCCAACTTTCCCGGCCCCGGCCCCGCCCCGGCCCCCAGCGTGCGCGCGCGAGTTCTCCGGCCGCAGCGCGCGTCATCACCGTCAGTGCGCGCGCGCGCGCGGACGCATGTCAGGTCAAAGGGTCACCTCCAGGTCAAACGGTCCAATGTCCAATGAGACAATGTTGCGGCATCGCTATAGTCAGAGCTTGAGCACAAAAAAGGGGATTCTAGATGAACCTGGAAAAGATGGGCAGTTCCATTTGGACCAATCAGCGGTCGAGAAAAGGAGCCAATCAGCGGTCGAGAAAAAGAACCAATCAACGGTCGAACAATCAGCCAATCGAAGTGGGGTACTCATGGTGTGCTTTCGCTGACGTCCGCGCCTACATCTGGGTTCTTGTACACCCGGGTAATGTTTTCTGGACATGGATGGGTTACCTTTGGCTCCATTCTAGGCCACTGATTGGCTAATACGGTGTTCAAAGCCACTTTCATGCATTATGCTCATAGAACTTATAGTCATAATCTATACGTGTTGGACGAGTCTCTTCACTCACCGTATACACGTACCTCAATGAAATGCCTGCTCCAAACCTAGACCAAAAACACGTACTTGGTCTGTAGGCTGATTTCATTGGCTCTCTATTTTTACTATAGTGCTCTTGCATTCTAACCTTGATGGGTTACCTAGAACTTATAGTCATAAACATAATCTATACGTGTTGGACGAGTCTTTTCACTCACCGTATACACGTACCTCAATGAAATGCCCGCTCCAAACCTAGACCAAAAACACGTACTTGGTCTGTGGGCTGATTTCATTGGCTCTCTATTTTTACTATAATGCTCTTGCATTCTAAACTTGATGGGTTACATTTTGGCCCCATCCTACACCACTGATTTCAGTTTGACTGAATCTCCACATTGGGCATTGATGCATTATGAATAAAACACACAAGACAGGGGTTTTTTTTTGGTGAGATCTCATTTTTTTATTCAGTGAACAACAACAACGTGAGAGCAACCACGTGAAAACTCAAGCCCAGAACAAGGGGCTTGTAATTAATTGAAGCCCAGAACAAGGGGCTTGCACATTGAAGCCCAGAACAAGGGGCTTGTAAACTTAAGCCCAGATCAAGGGGCTTGTAATTAACTTAAGCCCAAAACGAGGCTTGTACATTGAAATGATGGGCGGCCCAGTCATAGACGAGTACATCGCGGTCCTCGGCCTTGGGGTACTCGTCAAACATCTGTACGATGGTAGATAAGGGTGTTCCCCGGCATCGATGGTACAGGTAAAACAAGCAATATTGTCCGCACACGCCACTGGTCAGGCTTTGCAACGTTTGACTGTTCCAACACCACGTCTCTGTGCCTTGATCCATGAAGTCTGTTAAATCGGGATGGAGGGGTGGCAGGCCGTACGGGTCAAAGTATTCGCCCTGCTGTTCTGTCAAGTACACGGCCACCCAGTGTTTACCGGGCCGATCCATCGGGTCCGTGTTGAGAACGTAAGCAGCAGGATACATACGGTCTAATGGAAACACATCTCGGCCGAACACCCCTTGAAAGACCATACGTGTCTCTGGGTCATTCTCCAGCACGGTGGTTATCTGGTCTGTATCCATGTTAGGTGGAGAAGTCACACAGGACGTTGCGCGCCTTGTCCACTTGAATGATGTTGTCAAACTCGGCGTAGCAGATCACATTGACGGTGGCCGCCAGGGCTCGTGCAAAGTGGATTTCCAACCGTAAGTTGCCTTGCTTGGCCAGGGCCAGCTGATGGTCGTTCTCTAAGGTGGGGGTCAGATCGAAACAGAACAACGTGTATCCGTTCGCGTAGTCCTCCCGACTGATCATATTCCCTCCGTCCTGGTTGATTTGACTGGTGGCTGTAAACAGGCTCTGATAGGCTCGAAAGAAATTCCTCCGCCCAAAGTTCGGTGTTAAGGCCGTGGCTGGGACCTGTTGTCCATCCACATGCAGGGCCACAAAAATTGATGCCGAAATGTTGAAAGTCAAACGGATTCTCTGGGTAGGCTCCGCTGAAACTGGTATTTTCCACGCAGGGCAGGATCAATCGCTTGGGTAGTTCCCCCAGGAACAGGTTTTCTTTGTTGGCGCTCATATTTCCAGCAGACACAGAGGACACTTTGGTTTGCACACGTCGGATAGGGTACTGGGCTGGTTTTGTTTCCAAGGCTTTGAGGTGTCCCAATTGAACGGCTGGATTCGGTTTCACCTTTTGGACATACAGGACTGCGTCTTGGATGACAATCTTATAGTCAGCTGCATGCCCGTCTACGTTAGTGGCCATCAAGGTGAAGGTCGGAGGCGCCCGTATCAGTCGGATTTTGATGGGGATCTTGTTCAAGAGGTACCGGTCTTGCATGAACATGTCTGCATGCAGTCGACCCATCATATCCACCGAGGCATTGTTCGCAGTGAAAGCCTTCCGTTTGTTATATCCCCCATTGTCCGCCGTGTCCATGTGCTCGGGCGTGTCCTTGTAGAATAAAGCGGTTGTCAGCTGAGATTTTTAGCCTCTCGGCCATACGACAACAGTGTCTCGATGTAGGCTCGATAGGGGTACGTGTTGGTGGAGTCACTGATGAGTTTGTCGCTGAGAAAAATATCCACCTGCTGAAACATCGAGTGCAGCCGGAGATTCGTCGGGCCCACCGTTGCTTGGTCAGCGATTCTGGTGCCAGCTCCATTGACCACCTTGGCTTTCACATACAAGTAGGTATGGGCTAAATCCACATAGGCCGTATCCGCATTACTGATGGTGAACTCGATGGGCCCAGTCTCGTTGATGCTGGAGAGCGGGAGATGCTCCACCCATAATCCTTGTTCGACACTGGTCTGTGTGGGCGGCACGGTCCACAAATCAAATTCACTGTTGGTGGAGGGGCAGGACTCGGCGTGGATCAAGGACATGTTTTAAGAAAAGATATCTTTTGTCTTCGATGTGCGTCGTCGCTGGGTCGGTCGTCGACTGGTGCGTGGTCTCGGTGGGGCAACTCTTTTATTCCCTACGGTGCGTTGTGCTTTGGCCACCAAGACGCCTCCTGCTTCTTTGGCCCGCCGTTTCAAGGATTCTTTGGGTGCCGTACCCCCCAAGACATCACCGGCCACTTGCAGTCCACTGCGTACCGCTTGTTTGCCCATTGCTTTCACCCCACGCGTCACCAAGGGCAGGAACGTTTTCACAGTGCTGCCGAGTATGTTCCCCAGACCATGTCCTCGTTGCATGCGTGCACCGCTAAAGACCGGAAAGCCACCCCCGGCCTGTTGGGCATAATAGTCGGCATAGCTGCGTGCATCGCACTCGTAAGGTACTTTCATTATGTAAAGTGGGGAGCACGTGCTTGTCGAAAATGAAGTGTCAGCACCACTTTTCCTCGTTCGAATGCCACCGGTCGTCCCGTGTCATCTCTTGTATCCACCGTGATCGTGTTGATGTCAGTTTGTCGTACGGGCAAGTAGAGCATGTGGGTGAAACTGTGGGTGACTTGACCTCCATACGTCTTTTTAATGGGGACTACCCGTAACAGAGGTGTGTTGATATCGCCCACGATGTGGTTGTCCACCACGTCCGAGTAGACGTAGAGTCCGTACATACCTGACTTCATATCCATCGGCATCTCGCCATGGTGTTCGGTGGGACCAGCGAACGTCTTTAGATCGAAACCCAGCATTTGCTGTAGGATAGGACTCAGTACGACACTCGCCTTGCCGGTCACGATAAGCTCTGCCTTGTCGTTGTGTGCGTTGTAATCGAAGTCCACGTGATTCTTGAAGGGATAGGCTTTGATGGGGTTTGAAGTATTCGTCACCTCCCGTAGAGCCTTATAATGCAACAGTCTTGACAGCCCACCCATGAACTCCTTGGGAGTATCGTATTGGCCTTCGGGGAGGGTGAGTCGGGTGTCTTTTCCTTCGTAGGTCACCTCGTCCCACACTTCATTGGCTCGCACGTTGTACCACGAGTAAGGGTATTGGATATCCACGGAGGCCACATTCCCAGCGTCCAGGTAAATGCAACGGTTGCGGTAACTGGGTCACGTACTTGGCCACGGTGTTGTCAGGAAACACATCCAGCGAACTGTTACTGGGTAGGGTGAGGTAAAACATGGCGACTGAGCTGTCCTGCTGCCGCTGTTGGTTTTAATAGGTGTTCCAGGCCTTGGGCGGTTGTGTCCGGCGTCGTGTTCGTCGCGTTGACTTGCTACGTGTCACGGCTCTGGAGATGTGGGGTGTCCTGATCGAGGGTGGTTTTTTAAAGGTCTGAAAAGAATGTGCCCGTTGTGGTGGCGGTGGAGTTTTGGGGGGTGACTCCGGTTCCCAGTCGGCTTCCCAAGGTTGTGGTGAGAGTCGTGGTGCACGAGTCGGTGATTGCATAAAGGCCCAGCGGTGGGGGTTCCCCACCAATTCCTGTGGTACATGCATGTCTTTCAAGCCTTGAGCGAAGACCTCCCATCCTCGAGGATCCGTGTGCGACCTGCGTTGACGCATCAGGTCATTCACTAAATCCGTCATGTGGGTCCCAGGGACCACCTGATTCTGTACCAGGAGTTCGCCTTTATCATTCCAAGTCATGTTAGGATTCTGTTTCATCCGTTGTAATACCAGGCCAGCTTGTTTCTTGAACGATGCAGGTACACTCTTCAGCACTTCGTCTTCCATCCACTGTGGGGCTGTGGGGGCTACCCCACCCGGCTGTTGGAACGGTGCTGAGGTCGGCGGTGTCACGTGGTGGTGGTGGTGGTGGTGGTGGTGGTGGTGCTGTTGCTGGGGTAGAGCGAGTTTTGTATTGGTCCATGAACGTCATGTACCGTTGAAGCGTCTCATTGTACCGTTGTACTTTCTCACTGTCGCTTAACCCCGGTCTCTGTAAGATCTGTTGCATCTCTCCATCGAGGCTGTTTATGGTCTTCACCGTAGGTGGGACAGGGAAGGGTGATTGGAGGTTTTGCAGGAACCGTGGTTCGACGAGGACCATTTTTTTCGTGTGGTTCATTGTCGGCCGAAGAGTCCACCCAATACTGGACCCAACGCAGAAGCGGCCAACGGTGCTAAGATGGCCCCGAGAAAGCCGCCTTTCTGTAACACCTTTTTCTTTTGTGTTTGAGGGACCCGCTTATGGACTAAGGTTCGGAGACCTGTCTTATGCTTGGCCAACTTGGTCTTCTGGGCCGGAGTCAGTGGTACGTTGCCTTTTAACAGGTTGTACCCGATCTCGCACAGACAGCGTACAAGGTCCGGGTCCGCACCGCGTACAATGGTTCGGACTAACTCGGGTGGGGCCGTCTTCAATACACGGAGCGTGGGAGCGTGCTTCCGTTCTCGCGCAGACATCCTGTACAACTAATGCCAGAACCCACAACGCTGCTCTTTTTATCTACCTCAGAGACAAATTCAACCCTGCTGTGGTATTCATTCTTTTTATTATTCCCCATCATCAAACACACAGACCCAAGCTGGGGGAGCCACTGTGGGTGTGTTTACATTATTTTTGCATGTACACGTGGTGGGTCTCTCCGGGAAAGATGCCGGTCCGTAGTCGAAGGTGGTCGGGGTGGCTTGCTTGAGGTCGAAGAGCATATACCCGTGCTGAGGGGTTGTGGCATCTTTAAAGGCTTCCAACGCAAGCGGTGTGCGGCCGGGATATATCTGTCTCGCCAGGTGCAGCAGTTGAGTGGTATCTCTCGGGTTTTTGAAGACCACCAGGTAGTGCGCATTTAAGCTGATATTCCGATGTTCTTTGTTTTTACTGAACAGATTCTGCACAATGTAGATGATGCTGAGCCGTCGATGATGGCTGCCTTTGGTAAAGAGTTGGGTGATCCGCGCATCCGTCTCCGCCATGAGATCATCCAGAACCACCAAGGTGTCGGGTTCCAAATCGGCCAGGTTGGGTAGGCCTTCCACGAACGTGATGTGGGGCATTGCTCCATACGCTTCCTGCCATTCTCCGTAACACCACACGACTCGAGCAATAGGTGGGGTGATCATGCTGTCGGCGTGTTGAAGGAGCTTCCTGACGAAGTGCGTTTTGCCGGAACCCGTCGGTCCTGCGATGACGCAAGTGAATGGATGCTGCCACCCAGGGTCCATGGTTCGAGGTGTATCCGTTGTCGTGGTAACCCGCTCTTGTAAATTTCGTACGAGTGAACTGGAGTGGTGGTGGGTACAACGTCGGTCGTCGTTGTCTGTTCACTGTCAGGGATGGTGCTGGGGGTGGGTACAACGTGGGTCGTCGTTGTCGGTTCACTGTGAGGGATGAAATCCGGTGGGTGTTCAGACGTTGTGGGCGTACTTGGTGTAGGTGTAGAGCTTGGTGTGGAGCTCGACGTGGCTTGTACACGGGGTGTGGTGGTGGTGACTGGGCTCGATACGACTGGTGCTCTCTGTAGGCCGGTTTCACTGGTGCCTGGTGTTCTCAGTTGGTTAAGTAACGTGCTGACATAGGCTACGTCGTAAAACACACCTCCGTACAACACACTCAGCAGGGTTAGTAATAGCACCCCAAAGCCCACTTGTGCTTTGCGCGTTTTGGGAGACGCTGTGTTCAGAGGCGGCTGCTGTTTGTCCATAGCACTGTGGTCGGACGTGGAATGAAGGAGGACGGCAGTGGTGTCTGGCTTTATAGTCGTTTCACCTGGTTGGCCGCGACCCAGGAATTGAAGGAACTGGGCCAACCTTGCCATTTCACGAAATGAAACAGTTTGCCACGTCGACGTTCCGTTTTCAAAATCTGCTCCACCGTGTAGTAGTCTTGCTGTGTTTTTACAACAGGTTGTAATTCCGTCTCGTAAAACGTCCCCAGCAACGTTTCCCCTTGGAGATCTTCCAGTTCATAGACTCGCCGCTGTCGGGGTAGGCGCCGTTTAATCAGCAAGTGCTCATCGCTCCAGTTGGGCAGGTAACTTTTCTCGAACTTGCCCTTGACTTTACTGATCCGTACAGGATCCCCGACCTTGTACACCGCCTTCGTCGTTCGCTGCGATGGCCTGGGGTACAAGACACGCCGGACTTGGGCTTCATTGCGTTGGGTCACGGTAATGGGGGCTCTCTCTATACTCCGGTGATAGGCTCGATTGTAACCCCTCAGCAGTTTCGGGAGAACATCGATGTACCGCCTTGTATTCTTATAGGTGAAATATTTATACATGCGGCCTTTTAATGTCCTGTTGAACCTCTCCACCACGGAAGCCCTGGTCTCGTTGTACGTATGGAAGAAAAACACCTTCTGTTTCTTGAGAAAGGCTTGTGGATGACGTGTCCATCGAGCTCGCCGCTCAACACCCGTTTAAATTTGGTCCAGCCGTCACGGTGTAGCGTCACCGTATTCGATACGGTCTCAGCGGGCGACCAGCAAACTCCACGGTCTTCCACCACGGTGACTTTATCTTCATAGACGTGTAACCCCACCCTGGGTGTAAGGGGCAGGATGGCTCGTAGGACGGGTGACATGCTTGGTCCAATGTCGAACGGTGAATGACACACACTCTGTCTGACCCTCGTATTTATAGTCCCCACTGTCAATACCACAGCGCCAGGGTCAATAGGGCACAGACTAGTGTGAGGCCAACCAGCCGGCGCTGGTTCCGGCGTGAGCGCTCCTGGTCCATAGCGCGAGCATCAAGGATGGCTGTCATAGTCCAGTAGTGGTGAGTGATGGCACGCCTCTCCGTCGAGTGCACTCTGTGGAGGACCGCTTCTGTGAACTCGTTCAGGATCTGGCGTCGTCCCTCGTTGTCGTCGCCATGGAACGGTCTGTTGAGGAATTCCGTGCCTTCGTCGGTTTGCAAATATAAAGGTTTGCGCCCGGTCTTGAAGATGTCTTTAAACGCCGCTATGAGATTTGCCCCCGTTTTCGTCCGGATGGGTACCACCCACGCATACTTCGATAGGATATCGATGCACGTCAAGATATACCGATTCTCATCGTTGTGTTTGGCAAAGGCGCTCATATCGACCAAATTCGCTTGCCACTGGGCATCTATTCCTCCCACGATGACCCGGTTCCGTAGAAAATGACGACGGACAGATCGATGTAAGGTATGGGTGTCTTGTCTTCTTAACCAATCTCGGACTTGGGCACGTTGTATCCCCTGGGGTTTGGCCGCTCGATAGAGAGCCGACAATGCACTATAGGCCTCCGGACTGTCGGGACTGTAGTATAAGTTATCCAGCACCTTCTCCCAGCGCTTCATGGTGACAAAATGATGATGCACCCTGGCTCTATCGTTTATTTATAACGGGTATATCTTGGGCCGGAGTTTCTTTCTGATTTTCTTCATTGGCTTTCACAGTGTCCATGGCAACTGACCAGTCCAACTCGTCTGATGACCGCTTGATAAGCACTTCATCCACATCTACCACGGCATCTTCCAATGCAGACCATAGATCAGGGTGAAGGGTAAAATGCACTGTACCTCCATCTAGCCGAGCCAGTTGAGCAAAGAAAGGGCCGCGTCGGATGTACACATCGTGACACAAGTGGATGAGGTCGCCGTCCAGTTCACCAGACAACACCAGTTTGAATTTGGTCCAGCCCTCTCGGGACAGACGAATGTAAGCCGGGTACGGTTGTGTAGGGTCCGTGTCTCCCACCTCCTCCATGATATCGACCTTATCCGCATACACGTGCAGGAAAACCTCGGGGGTCAAGCTGAGATACGCCAGTATCATATGCTCCGCCATGGTCAGTACGTGAATGGTACCAGAGTTGACTGTTTCTCGTATTTATAGGGACAACCCCGTGAGATCAAAAGGATCAGGTGATCATATCACTGGGCTGGTTGAGTGTAGCCGGGTAATCAATGGCATCGTCGTCGGGTTCATGTAGTTGTTCATTGGGTTCTGCCGCCGATTCTCTCAGGGCACGAGCCCACTCCAACTCGTCTGATGACCGCTCGTCCGGTGTAAACAGCTGGTCCACGATAGACACCACTTTCTCGAAGGCTGTCCACAGATCGGGGTCTAGGGTGAAGCTTCGCGTAGCATCTTGGTAGCGGCCCAGACGTGGGAAGAAAGGTCCACGGTATACGTAGATGGCATTGCCCACTGCTCGGTAACCCGTGAATGAATTCACCGCGGTGGCATGCTGTAAAATGCGAGTCGCACAGGGCTGGATCTCCGTCATGGCTCTGCAACCGTAGAAATGAAGGTGTGTGATCCCGAGAGACGTGTTTTATAGACCATGTCACACATGCGCAAATGGAGAGAGGTAAACCAGTACAGTCGGAGAGCCTGGAGTGACCTGGATTCTTCTGGTAGGTGCCTGACCGGTTTCGATCTGGTGTGGATCTCATCAGAGGCTTGCAGATGGTGACTGCTTGCCGCTTTATATACCTGTGGGCTGTTGCACACCCAACAAACATAATGAGCACAACTAAAAGAAAAAATATGAAGACAGACCCGAGGAACCTTAGTGCAGGTTTCTCGGCCGAGTCTCTAATAGTTCGAAATGCACTAAGACCTTTTTCAATCCAAATGACAGATATATTTGTGACAGCAAAGCAAGGCCACGACATCAAACCTTGCAATATTGCGCTTGATGATTGTTTAGCACCGAATTCTACATGTAATAATTTCAAAATTTCTAAGTGTGGACACCGTGGATGTCTCACGTGTCAACTCTTTAATACTTCAGCTTCATTTAGTTCCGCGTTAACTGGTAACTCATATTCTGTTAACTCGTATGTTGATCTTAGTTGTTCTACTACAAACTGTATTTACTTAGTTTCCTGTAAGAAGTGTGGTCAACAGTATGTTGGCAAGACCACCCAAAGACTCCATCTTAGGGTGAACGGTCATAGAAAATCCGTTAGGAAAAAGCAATTGCTTATAGGTAGGCATTTTTCTGGACCCGACCACGGCTGGGATAACTTTAGTATTCAGATCATAGACGTCGTCTATCCATCTACTAAGGATTCCCCTTTTGGATTTGAGAGAAAAATCCGAGAGCGGGAATTATTCTGGATGCTAGAACTTGGGTCGGTGTTTCCGTTTGGTTTAAATGATAATGTCAGTGGGTTCGGCAATGCTACAAACCGCCGTTCAAATATATCCAACATTACCCAACTGTTTAAACCCCATCAACGGAGACAACGCAGCCATGGTTGGCGAAAGTTTAATAGTTCGATGATTCACGATCATATCACTTTAAATTACTTAGTGGGTTTAACTAACGCACCCAATAGTATACATAGCTTGCGTACAGTTCTGTATGCGTTACCTCTGAGAGCTTTAAATCAAATAGCCAGAGATATACAGCAATCTGCGTCTTCAGGAAATATAATACCATCCAAAATCAGTAAAGTATGTCAAGATATAGCGTATTTTCCGTTGTATCGTCCAGTGAACATAATCGAAACATCTCAAGATCGGCTATTCTTGAAACTCAACTACTTAGATAAAGGACTGGACATCATTAATTTACCTCGAATCCTGAATGATCCAGAGGTACGCAACGCTGTACCAAACTATTTCAAGTTCACAGAACCTCCTTGCATTTCATATAAGTATACTAAATCTATAGCCACCAAAATATTCAATTACTCCAATGCTGTCAAGGAGGTTGACTGGAACTTATACACGTCAGGAGGCTATAGTTGTGATTGTGAATTGTCGAACTTTATCTATACACCATGCAAAAATATTGTGACTGGTGACCTTGATGTGGTGAGTAAAATTACTCCTGATGAAAGGACCTAAATATAGAGAGCCAAGAAGAATAAATCTGAAGGCGGACCAGAAGATAGTCCTGACTGCATTAGAACAGTACGTTATTGATTGTTCTAGGCGGGAAAAAGTTGAGCCTACAGTACTCGCTGATTGGCTGGACCTCACCAAGAGCAAGGTCGTTGAAACAATCAGCCATATTGACAGAAGTACTCTTCTCCAAGCAAAACCAGTACTGAGAAACCTCAGTTCGCAAGAAGTTCTAGCAAATCTCCAGAGTAAATTCGTCATAGTCCCAGCAGACAAAGCTCCGAATAATATAATATTCATATGTAAATATTACTATTACCAGGTGCTGGTTAAAGAATTGAGTGTTGACATATCTTTATCAAATACATCTACTTACTCCCAAACTGCATTTACTCTGGAAGATTTATTTAACAATCACAAAAAGTTTCTCAGGGAAAGAGGTATTTGTCTTCCAACCAATCATAGCGACATACCAAAAATATACTGGACTCCCAAAATGCATAAATCACAATACAAAGCTAGATTCATAGCTGGTTCTAGAAGCTGCACCACCAAGCTTCTTTCAACCCTATTGACGAGGGCACTTCAGGAGGTAAAAGCATTTTGGGAAAGGTATTGCGCCACTATTTTCAAGAACTCTGGCGTTGAATGTATGTGGATATTGAAAAACTCAAAATGTCTTACGGGAAGAACTTGATGCTAAAGGTCACATACCGTACAGACATGTATCCACATGGGATTTCTCGACTCTCTATACTACAATCCCTCATCAGGACCTTATTGACCGTCTAAGTTCATTAATATTATCTGTGTTCAAGAAAACTGATCGTAGATATATTAATGTCGGAAGCCATAAAACATTCTTTAGCTCGACTACATACAAGAGATATCATTCATGGGATGTTTCTTTGTTTATAGAGTTGCTTGAATTTCTCATTAAAAATATCTATGTGAGATTTGGCAACACAATATATCAGCAGCATATAGGTATTCCAATGGGTACTAATTGTGCACCCCTGTTGGCTGACCTGTATCTGTTCTCTTATGAATATGACTATATGCTGGCGCTTTCAAAAACCGATCCATTCAAAGCCCGTTTCTTCTCATTCACCAAACGCTATATAGACGATCTTCTCGCTGTGGATAATCGCTATATAAATGACGCAGTGAAGGATATATATCCACCTTCACTGGATTTGAAGGAAACTACAGATAGCCCTACAGGCACATCTTGTTTAGATCTCTACCTCTATAAAAATGAAGCGGGCATTCTCTCTCGTCGACTTTATGACAAAAGAGATGATTACAATTTCGACATCGTAAACTATCCCTTTCTGGATAGTAATATTCCAGTGGGACCTGCATATGGCGTATACAT
>JAVTVY010041140.1:0-17934 GCA_036873755.1 Hanleya hanleyi
CGCGCCGGCTTTCCCCCCCAGAAATTTCAATCCTCCCGTCAGCATATAAAAAGCAGCGAGCGCCTACCGGCCCTCATTGATTCTACTGACTTTCACAGTGATCACATCCACGTTATAACCATGGCTCCAAAAACACCTACCGGCTCCAAAGGCGCCAAGAAGGCGATGAAGAAATCTGCACCAAAGACTGGTGACAAGAAGAGAAAGAGGAAAAGGAAGGAAAGCTACGGAATTTACATCTACAAGGTGATGAAACAAGTCCACCCCGACACCGGAATTTCCTCCAAGGCTATGTCCATCATGAACAGCTTCGTCAACGACATCTTCGAGCGTATCGCCGCCGAGGCTTCCCGTTTGGCTCACTACAACAAACGATCAACCATCACCAGTCGGGAGATCCAGACCGCTGTCCGTCTCCTTCTGCCCGGTGAGTTGGCCAAGCACGCCGTCTCTGAAGGTACCAAGGCTGTCACCAAGTACACCAGCAGCAAGTAAACTAAGCGTTGACTTCGCTTACTCTAACGGCCCTTTTCAGGGCCAACCAACTCTTTCGAAAGAGAACTTCTAATTTATGCACAATCAATTTTAACACCAGACATCCCAACTCCTATCACTCCCGGCTTACTTAATTTCATGAATCGTATGTCTATAAATACGTTCATATTTGAAACCCATGGCCCTATATATATCATTGCATATAATTTGTGACTTTTAATAGTACACAATTAATTTGAATAATAGTACTCTATAAATCGGCCCATTTTTTTTCCTCCGTTAACAATTATAAGAACATGTATTCTGATATAATAAAAAAGCAACAACAAACAAACAAACAAACGAACACAGTACAGATATATACTTAAAATGGATTATACGGGGGGCTATGGCAGAAGAAATAACGTCTGTATACATCCTGTACCGTATATTATACTTTATACATGTAGAACTCGGCTATCTGTCTCGGTAATATCTATACGCCTGACCTTTGTTACATACATGCTTATTTCACCACAGCATATAACGTTCAATGTTTATTAACTGAGCACTGAGTGAATTTTTTTCGTCTGTTTATAGCTATATTAAATTCTAATGTGATAATAAGTATATTCCTAATGAGATGATCGTCGTTGTTAATATTATTATATATCTATACATTTTAAATCTTTATTCATAATATACAGCATATAGTTTATATACAAGTGATAATAATAAAATAATAAAGTTTGATAATTGTTCTTATTATAGTCGATTTGACATGAAATAATTAGATCATGAACCGAGAACGAACTGTATAGAAATGCTCCATAACAGGAATTCCAAACAACGAACAGACGTTTTAAGATTTGGATTGTAATTCTGTTTTGCGCCCAAAGCGCGGACGTGAGAGAAGACTGCAATCGAGTCCTGGAGCCATATTCGAAGCAATGCTATTGGCTGAATAGACTAAAAATATCAGAATCCCATCCAAGGGTATAAATACACTCAGAAGACCTGCACAGTTTGTCATATCGCATTTTGCTGAGCGTATACGTTCAACTCTACCGAAAAAATCAACATGTCTGGTCGTGGAAAAGGCGGAAAAGTTAAGGGAAAGAGCAAGACCCGCTCATCCCGTGCCGGACTTCAGTTCCCCGTCGGCCGTATTCACCGTCTCCTGAGGAAAGGTAACTACGCCGAAAGAGTTGGCGCTGGTGCACCAGTCTACCTGGCCGCTGTCCTCGAATACCTGGCAGCTGAAGTTCTCGAGTTGGCAGGAAACGCCGCCAGAGATAACAAGAAATCCAGAATCATCCCCCGTCATCTGCAGTTGGCTGTCCGCAACGACGAAGAGTTGAACAGACTTCTCTCCGGTGTCACCATTGCCCAGGGTGGTGTTCTCCCCAACATCCAGGCTGTTCTCCTGCCCAAGAAGACCCAGAAGGCCAGCAAATAAGCAACTTCGGCTTTGAATCTACATCCTAACGGCCCTTTTCAGGGCCAACCAATTACTCCGAAAGAGAGGCTTCTAACTTGCACACTAAACAATGTTACTTAAATGTAACATTAAATGTTACTTTGTAACAAAGAGCATACACCCCCCACACCAGTCTATTAATCTTAGTGTGTATAACATTTCAACATTTCTGAGTAACAGATATATGGCTAATCAATATCATTTGAATTATATTATTCGTCTTTGTATAATTCATGAATATTGTTATGAGTTTGATAATTTAATCTGTCTACACCTACCACATACATAACAAAGAGAACTGCACTAGGCAGAGAATAAACATCAATTCTTGTTTCAAAATTATACCAAATAAAACACAACACTATAATGGAATAGAAACCTGCTAACTAGGGATTTTGTTAAACTTGTACTCAGTTTGAGTCGAGAGAATTGTTTGCGTTGAATGCAGATAATTTGTCTTGTGGGTCTGTTGAGTTTTAAATATTACAATATGACAAACCCGATATCACTCAGTATCTGTCATTTTATAATCTTTCTTGGTTTGAGCATAGAAAATCGAGTATGTGAAGTCTTATAACATGTATTGTTATTAAAAAGTGTAAAAGTGTACATTAGTAGTTATATTATTATTCAATTAGACTCAATTGGAGGATGTCTTGGTGCAATAAAAATATATCACAGAAAAGGAAATAACTAACTATAAAATATACATGTTAACCACAAAAATAGTTCACTATTGATGGCTTGTCTTTTTCCCCATACTGGTACTGAATAGACATTAAAGAAAGTGAGAGCATCCACAAATATTAGAGAATCCTACCTACCAGACTTTATATTGTAATTACATGACTGAAAGAGTAAAATACCGACCGCACAAAGAAACACAGTTATGTGTTTATCTCCAGCCCGCCTGATTCGGCCAATGGAAATGCAGCTGGAGTGAAGTGTTTGACCAATGGTAAAATTACAGATTTAACTGTACTTTGCTATACTCTGCTCTCGCCGGAGTCCGCGCTTCTGTTATAAATACTGAACGTCTATCTCCGGTTGTTCATTTCACTTTGATTTGAGTCATCAAACTAAGAAGAAAACATGTCAGGCAGAGGAAAGGGAGGCAAGGGACTCGGAAAGGGGGGCGCCAAGCGTCACAGGAAAGTTCTTCGGGATAACATCCAGGGTATCACCAAGCCTGCTATCCGTCGTCTAGCCCGTCGAGGTGGTGTAAAACGTATCTCCGGCCTGATCTACGAGGAGACCCGTGGTGTATTGAAGGTATTCTTGGAAAATGTCATCCGTGATGCAGTCACCTACACCGAGCACGCCAAGAGGAAGACCGTCACCGCCATGGATGTGGTCTACGCCCTGAAACGCCAAGGTCGCACTTTGTACGGCTTCGGTGGTTAGACGATTACAACAACCAAATCAATCCAACGGCCCTTTTCAGGGCCAACCATTTCTTCGAAAGAGGAACTTCTATCATTGCACAAAATTTAACACAAGTACCCACACTCCCCCTTACTCGCATAACTTTATTTTCATAATTTGATAGATGCTTGAACATTCAAATTTGGCCGGAATTTATCTCAATTTTACAAATATTATCATTACTAACTTCTCGAACCTGTTAACATAGCTAATTTATGGAATAATTAATATTATTAACTTTCCACAACAATAATTGATGGCCAAAATTCACTTCAAACTCCTATATCATATGGAGGAAAGTCAGTCAATCTGTTGATACAAGGGAACTCACTCGTGCTGGAAAGCTACAAGAAAGCAGCCCAGTCAAGCATGTACGGGAAAATCAGTTATGAAATATGTGTAATTATAATAAGATAGAATAAGATAAAACTGCACCGTATCTCCGTGAAATGAGAGAATTCGTCTTCAATTATCGGCTCCGTTGTTATCATTTTATGGCATTTTAAAACCATTCATAATTATTGCACCCGTCTGTTGTACATTAAAATCGCTCGAAAAGCAGAGATGAAGGCCAGCCTGTTTACTCAATTTATCCTGTCGCTTCTTTTATGTTCAGTGGCTGTCGAAAAACGGCTGTTCTCAAATTATGAAACAAGTGTCTGCCTTCCCATCGCAAATTCATAACCAATTACACCCAATTCCGCTTGAAAATCTCAAATTCAAACCATTTTTAGGTACTTTTATCGTCGACACCCAAACCGTGAAAACCCGCTCGCTGCCACTTTGACAGAGTGATGTACCCTTTAGAGTTTCGAGTTACCCTCCTTGGTCCATTGTTTGAACTATTTTTCGACAGCCGACATGTTCTCGTAGTTTGGGCGAGGCCTTTACACTAAGCCGGTTAGTGCTCTCTCTCTCTGTGTCTGTCTCTCAACACCCAATAGTTTGAACATAATGTACGGTACTGTGGTTTTCACAATTATCTTTTTATGTATCAATCCCACCGTGACACCGTCATATGCGGCCGATGGGGCTTTGAATAGTATTGATGAAATGAAACGATTTGCACGGCAGATTTCTGTATAGTTAACCAGATTGTTTGCTGGCCCGGTTGAGTATATGGGCTTTGGGGGGGGCTTCCTTCTCTGGGTAATTCCCCGCAAGTAACTATAATGAGGGACAGGATAGAGGGTTTTATTACATGTTTTGTCTCCCTTGTCCAAACTAGTTCACTGCTAAAGCCCAACTCGCACTACGAACATTTTGTTGTATGTATTAGAACAAAAACACTGTTCAGAACATGTTTTGTCTGCAGTGTGAGGTGCCCAGAAACACGAACATTTTGGAACATGTTTTCGCCCTCAAAACAGTTTTTGTCTTCAGTGTGTCTTCAGTGTGTGGTGATCGCGAACATCATTCTCGTCTCGCGAGACTCCCTACTGCGAGAAAGAGTCTCACGCGTAAATGGGAGCCATCCCCCCAAAATTTGGGGGGTGAGTAGGCGGCGTATGATTATCTGGTTTGTCACTGACCTGCTGACTCCGCCGAGTTAGAAGCGAATTGCTAAACATAACGTGGGCTATATAATTGGGAAATGACTCTTTCCGTTTCGGAGCATATCAATCGCGAACAAATTATTGTCGGTATGTACATGTATACTTGGCCGTGAAAGCGAGTTATCTAATACAGGAAGTAGTTCGCGGGTAGACACGGCTCGCTTTGAGAATGATGTCATGCTGCCTCGCTTTGAGATTGGAGATTCAAAAATGTCACCAGTTTACATGAGAGTCGCTTTGGTCTCCCGCGGGTAGACACGGCTCTCTTTGAGAATGCGCGAACATTTGTCCGAACATTCACCAACAGTTGTCCAATCAACTGGCAGCTGTCGGTCATGTGTAGTGTGAGGTTACCACGAACAAAAACACGAACAAACTGTTCTGTTCTAATACAACAAAATGTTCGTAGTGTGAGTTGGGCTTAAGAGTTATGACCAGTTATGAAAACTGATATGTTTGTGAACATTAAACTTTAATTGTGTGTTTGCTACAAGCACTCCCATACTAAAGTGCCTAATGGTGCTTAAAACGACCACACATGCGTAGCCTGTTGTCATTTAGAAATTCGTTAGCGACTTTATCAGATAGATTGGGTCAGTATTGTCTTCGTGTATGCGGAATTACAAGCAGTGATTTTGTGATTTCTCAGGTAAGTTCTGCAACAGCGCAGACTGAAATACATCGTTCACTGACGAGTGGCAGAAATCAACAACAGTCACTCAAGGATAATAACTACCTGGACAATGAACATTTTTTTTAACTACGCCTGGAACATGCCTCAACTACTTGGCTACTTTACAATACATATAGTTCGTAATGTTCGCAGGAAAGTACCATCAATTGCGTTTTCATGATAAAAGTTTTAGGAAACGACTCAAAATTTATTGCAGAGTGATTTTATTTCCCCAGAAATCGCTCAAAACGCGTCTCCGGCGATCCAGACCGCTTAGGGGGCTATGATAGTAGCTCCCCCCAATGAAGATTTGCTCCCTGCTATGTATTATATTCTCTCTGCACAAATGTTACTCTTTTGACATGCCGTGCCCAAAGTGCGAGAGTTACAGGCAGAAACTGTGAGACACAAGTGTCTGCATAACGACCAGCATCCGTTGCATTAACCAGGATGCGATCGCTACTGATGTTGAAATGGGATTTCCATTAGAAATCCACGATAGTTTTAAAAATTAGCACCAGTTTTCATATGTATATAAAGCATTATGACGAGTTATGTGACGAAAGATCAGATTACGTTATGTGGTTTCAAATGTGTCACACAACCTGACAAATACGAATAATAACACCTAGCAAAGGATAGAACATAGATCGAATATGTTCCACGATGCTGCACTATGCAAAAACAATTGCTGCGCGTTAATTGTTGCATTTTTCTTCTTTCTTTTTATTTTGTTGGATTAAACTTTTTATTTTTATTTTTAAGAGCAAACTGGTTGCGTACAATTTCTAATCTAATGACGTTGTATACCGTGGTGAGATAGACTCATGAAATCCTTGCACAGTCGTTTTTCGGTTTCTCAAAATTTGAAATTTCGTTTTCCGATTTTATCTTTGAATTATCAGTGGTAAAAAAAAAAACGCTGAAGGTTTATGGGGTCACTTTTGATGCGAGTACAATAGAAAATGCAAATGCAAATGAGCATAAATAGGTAACATTGAACAAGGGCTGACAGCTCACATATCAAGAAAATATTAATTTTTCCTTCAAATAGAATCCTTTCAGATGAGAATATTTTTCACGAAGGAAGAAATGTGAAGAAAGTGATTAAGTAAACCTTTGTTCAGGAGTTAATAAACAGATAACCTTTATTCATGAGTTATAAACAGATATAAAGTTCATAAAGTACCCCTCTTCCAGTTAAACTTGTAAATGCATGGTTATTTTTTCACAACAGTTTAACTGAGTTGCCGTACATGTATGACAACTCCACAAGATATACATGTAGGGGAGACACCTCTGGATAGTCCAACCTAACAATATAGTCAAACTGGTGATTGTGACCTTTACTACAAAATGAATTGGGTGCCTCGTTGCCCCAAGGTATACTCTAAGTTTAGTACCAATCCATACCTTGGAAATGGAGATATCGCACGAACAACACAACTCAGAACTCACCATCGCATTACACGACCTTGTGCTTGTATTGTCATTTATTTATTTTTTAACAATTTTTTGATTTTGGTGTGACAGTGACCTTGACCTTTGACCTTGATCTGTATTTTGGTACGTGATTTTGGGGGTTTTAGGTTTACAGTGACCTTTGACCCCTGACCTCGACCTCAATTTTGTTGCGCGAGACATCGTCTATCCCGCTCACAAAAATTGCCACTGTGGATAGAAAAAACGAACAATGAAAAAACGAACAATGAAAAAACGAACAATGAAAAAACGAACAATGAAAAAACGAACAATGAATTCCTGTTTTTTGGGTCAGTGATATTTGACCTCTGACCTCGACCTCCATTTTGGTACGCGACACATCGTCTACCCTTAGGGTAACCACCGTCTACCCTTAGGGTAACCACTCACCAAAACTCGGAAATGTAGACAGCAAAACTGTCCCAGATATAGACCGGACACGGGGGCCGGACAGACTCTACGACGGACAGATGGACGTAAACCGCCATCACATAACATAACATAGATAAAAGCGAACAAAATTCACGCACACAACCGTCATTGGTTATTGTTTTGAAATATAGTACTCATATTAAAGATTCATATTAAAGATACCAACAAAAGATGTTATTCCAATAAGAATAAAGCATCGCATTGATGGACCGTGAAATGCGTATGGCCGTAAACTACCATTTCAAAGAAGCACGCGATTCACGCCGGTCTGAATGCGTCAACGCTTCTGGTTCATTCTTCCTCCTCTTTTGAGACCTGGAGCGTTGAAGCGTTCAGACGCCCGTCGACGTTCAGCGTGAAAAACGCTTGAAAGCTTTAAGATGTAAAAACACTTAAACGCATCAAAACCGCATCAAAACCGCATCATCTCCTTCAACGCTTTAACTTTACCCGGAAACACGCACAAGGGGAAGTTTCTCTGAGGTTATTATGGTATCACGTATTTATTATACAACCCACGTATTTATTATACAACCAGGAATAAATTGAGGCTCCAAGTATGTCGTTTAATGAACTCCCATGTGTCTCATTCCCTTCGTTCTCCGTATCATGCTTCACACTTGGGCATGAATACTTCATCCTGCGCATGTGCAGTTGGCCAATTATACTCGAATGACTGATGGCTTCGCGTATAGCGTAGTAAGACTTCGAGGTCTTTTATCCCACTGGTATCGCACCTGCATATGCGGCCTGATTTGCGCTTTCCATACTACTCCGCGAAACGGAAGTTTAGACCATAACCCTGGCGCTTGCGCACTTAACATTGATTCAAAAAACTAAGAGGCAATTTTCAATTTACGATTTTCATTTTTGCGAAGAAAAACGAAAATTGAAAATTAACTGTCAAATTTGAATTTCTTGATTTTTAGAAACCGAAAACGAAAAACGACAGTTCTAGGTCACACGGACGAGGAGCCTCAGAATTTACTGGGCTATGTTTGCAATCTAAATGATTTTAAACTATGTGGTTCTCAAATGTTTTCAAAATCGACTGAGAAAGTATCTTGTGATTAACAATACAGACCCTAGTACCGCTGCACAGAAGAAGCGATTATGTCACCTAGTGTGTCTTGTCAGAAGTTATAAACAATTATATCCTAGCCAAGTAATGAACTACATTTATAGCGCCCATTGACCACAAAATGTGTGTGGTGTGGAAGAAAATGTCACAAAAAGTTGACCAGAGGGAAGAAAACACGATCTAATAATGTCATCGATTCAGAAGACTGGGTTGGGTAATAAATGTTTCATCAACATATCATCCAAAGAGTACCTTATGTCTTTATAATGTTATAAAAGTAAAGTAAACAAAAACGAGCGCAGCTTTTCAAAAACGAGTGATACCTCCCGAATCAACCTTAATATACTGACTTTTCAGGAAAATGATACATAATTGATCATAATAATAATTATAATAGTTGTAAATAAATTGTTTCCACAACTCCCGTGAAGTGTTTGCGTATATCCTGGATCATTTGATCAAGGGCCTCTAATAGACTCTAACCAATTATTGCACGGGTATATAAGAACTCACTTATACCCTATCTCCTTCACATTTTGATATTTCTCTCCGATAAAACTATCACCTATCCAACTCAAACGTTCAAGAAATTCAACTGCGGACATGGGTCGGAAACGGAGGATGCCCGAACTTTTCTCGAATGACCGGCGTACTTACATGAATGATGTGAACGCACGTGCATGGTATTTCCTGGTTGGACAACTCCCAGGTGCTAATTGTTGATTGAACCCCCTTCGCCGGCGTCCTTTATGCCTAACCACAAGTGACATTTACTCAAACCCCCGCTGCGTGCATAGCGGGTAAGGAATGCGGCTTAGTTTCTGAGCATATTTTTTAGACGTAAAACCCAATTTATCCCCTTTTAATTTACAGTTTTACAAAGCTTCAAAGTAAGAAGCAAACAATACAATATTTTTTAGCATGACAAGAGTAATCCATGCCAGTGAAGGATTTTATCTGAGAATAATTGGCTAATAAAGTAGTATAATCACCTTCTCGGCTCTTTATGTCGATTTATCGTACATTAAGTTTTGAGCGGTTTCGCTGGAAAAAACTCAAATTTCTCGAAAACCGTACATCATAGAATGACGAAATTTGGACATAAATGAGATAGCATAGAGGTCTAGTATCGCGTCTTTCAGTTTTTTTAAATTATCAAACTTTAGCGAGATATTCCGGCTTTCGCATTGTTCGGTAATTTTAGCGATATTTCTCCGGTTTTTGGCTCTAGAAGGCTCTAGAGAGAAAACTAAGAAAAAAATAAAAAAACTGAGAGACGCGATTCTAGATCGAGGGGTGTTCTACCGTGTTGCCGATTTTCAGGCAGTTATCTCTGGTACTTTTCTTGAAATTGACATTTGAAAATGATCGGTAGAATCTGCGAACAGCAAAGTTCAAATATGAATTATAGGCTTAATTTTTTTCAAAGTTTAAATGTATGAACATGTTTAGAGTCCTTAGAAAATACGCTTTCTAAAAATATATAGTTTTATATACATAATCTATGAAGCAAAGGCGAAAATGAGAGAATTGTATCTGAGCAAGTGTTGATCAGTACAGGTGGATAGCAAGTCCTTAACTTACATGCACTCAAATGCATGAAGGTTGTTAATGGACTGTATTAAATGAATTAACAGAGACCATTACACTCTGTGACTTCACTATACTGATCAAAATATCATTACTTTGTGAACGTTGAAGATTTAAGAAATAATGTTTTCAGAAGCGTGCTAAATCGTTATTTTACACATGCACGGTTAGCGTGATTATACACACGGTTAGTGTGGGAAAGTTTATATTATAGGGCAAGGACGAAGCCCGCGCCCTAAAGTTTATAAACTTCCCCACATTAACCGTGCGTAAAATAACGATTTAGCACGCCTATGAAAACATTATTTCTATTCTGTTGCACTATACTCAAATTGATTATCAACAAAGATTACAATGAAAGGTTAAAAACATATTTAAACTTTGACAGCCTTTCTCCCCTTTTTTGGAAAACTCGTCCACAGATGTTGGGACGATGCTCCCGTCTCGGTTGGCATCGTGCCAATGTCAGTGGACGAGTTTATGTGGTCTCTCAAATGGGGACGGTCAGTTGAGTCAGCTGTTGGGAAATTGCGTGAGTAGTGTATAGTGAGCAGAATCACGCTCATTTCACCCGGATGTAACTATGACGTCACAGTGGGTTGTTTTTGTAACGCGTGTTTTGATTGGTTGAGGTGTAAGTGTGAGGTTGAATTTGATTGGTTGAGGTGTCGTCCCTGTTGTAAAGCAAGAGGGTGGGTGTCGTCCCTGTTGTAAAGCAAGATGGCGGCGTGGTTCGGTGATGTTCGGGTGTGTTCGGTGTGGTTCGGAGATGTTCGGGTGTGTTCGGGTGTGTTCGGGCCTGTTCGGGCATGGTGGAAAGCAAGATGTCGGTTGTCGGTGCTGTTGTAAAGCAAGATGGTGGTTGTCGTCCCTGTTGTAAAGCAAAATGGTGGTTGTGGGCCCTGTTGTAAAGCAAGATGTCGGAGTGGGTTCGTGAATGTTCGGGAATGGGGTGAAAAACATATAAAAGTAGGTGATTTTTAGTGAATGGGTTATAATCATTGGACTACTTTGGGAAGTTTTTTCACCACTGACCTGATTTGCCTGCCTGCCTGCCTGCCTGCCTGCCTGCCTGTCCAGCCAGCCAGTCATTCTGCTTGCCTACTTTGTATGAGTTGTGGATCCTGCGTGTACTTTTTTTCCATTTTACCAGTGCAAATTCACCAGACTTTTACACGGTAGCAGTTCTTCACCAGCCTGAGCCCATAGTCAAGATGAATTCAGCCGACAAAGTCATCCTTCAAAAGAACCGTGTTCGCCTGGTTGATGAGATGCGGCATGCGGGGGCAGTAGTGGATAAAGAGCAAATTGAGTCACATTGACCTCAGAAATTTGCATATGACCTCTGTGACGTCACAGTTGGGTCGGCCATGTTGTAAAGCAAGATGGCGGTGTGGTTCGGGTATGTTCGGGACTGTTCGGGTTGTCGTCCGTGTTGTAAAGCAAGAGGGTGTTGTGTCGTCCCTGTTGTAAAGCAAGATGGCGGCGTGGTTCGTGCGTGTTCGGGCGTGTTCGGTGTGTTTCGGCGCTGTTCGTGTGTGTTCGTGTGTGTTCGGGTCTGTTTGGGCATGGTGGAAAGCAAGATGTCGGTTGTCGGTGCTGTTGTAAAGCAAGATGGTGGTTGTCGTCCCTGTTGTAAAGGAAAATGGAGGTTGTGTGCCCTGTTGTAAAGCAAGATGTCGGAGTGTGTTCGTGAATGTTCGGGAATGGGTTGAAAAACATATAAAAGTAGGTGATTTTTAGTGAATGGGTTATAATCATTGGATGACTTTGGGAATTGTTTAACTGACCTGATTTGCCTGCCTGCCTGCCTGCCTGCCTGCCCAGTTCCAGTTCCAGTTCCTGCCTCACCAGTTCCAGCCATCCTGCCTGACTTGTAACCTGTCGGCCTGCTCCTGTCTCATCTCTAACCAGCCTGCCCGTGTGTTTGGAAGCATGACACGTGGAGAAGATTTTCCCTTTGACCCAGCGGTCCCTCCGGTAGAAGTTTTGCCTGAAGACGAGCGTGTGAGGGCGCTTTATCAACGACACTGGGCTACCATACGCCATTGTTTTCACCGTGACCGTCGTCTATTGGATTTGTATAACTTTCGACTGGAAGACTTCACGTATTTGTCTACTTACGCTGAGAGCATATTCAGAGACCAGGTGACAGCGTTCAAGTTGAATATGACATTTGGGTATATTTTACGGCAGAAGAACACGGACCAGCTGCGGTATTATTACCCGAGTAATAATACGTATGTGTTTGACCAGCCGTTCACGGTAACGGAATGGAATTCCCTGGAGCCACTGCTCGAACAATTGACTACGTTGGATCCATTGCAATGGGCCCAGTTGCAACGTCCCAATACCGAATGGCTTGTGGAAAGGGTCACCAACGTCACATTTTTTGTCACGAAAATGAGAGATCATCCTATCGGTGCTCCTGTACTACTCCCTCCTTGGCTGCTTCATCGACACGGCTTGTATCCATTAACCAGCGGGGCGCATGGACCCTACAAAGACCGGAAATGTTTGTTTCGGTGTTTGGCCGTACATGTGGACGGGTGTAATCCCAAGAGTTGTGACAGAGTGGCCAATGACTATTGGGAGCAGTATTTACAGCAGCAAGACATGGATCAGCGGCACTTCCGTGGCGTTCCTTTCAAGAATTTGGATGACGTGGAAACCCTGTTCAACATCAATATCTTTGTATACCGATTACAACAGGAGGACGATATATTGGTGGCTGAATTGGTGCGTCGTTCCACAGAACGGTACGCTTCTACCATGAAAGTGAATGTGTTTGACTACAATGGCGTGAGTCATTTTTCGTTGATACACAATATGAGCCAGTACGCTGATTCTTACAGTTGCGCCCAATGCCATCGTGTGTTTCACCGTACCTCCAACTTACATCGACACGAGAAGATTTGTACGAACGCTGTGAAGCGAGTCTATCCTGGTGGTGTGTATCATAATACGCTTACTATTTTCGAGGAACTGGCCGATGAGGGACTCATCATACCGGAGGCGGACCGTTATTTTCCGTACCGGGCGTGTTATGATTTTGAGGCCTTATTGGAGCCCATGGACTTGTTTTCTGCCAAAACACAGTGGACGCAGCGCCATATTCCCCTCAGTGTGAGCATTTCCAGCAACGTACCTGGCTATGACGCTGCACCGGTCTGTTTCGTGTCTACCGGTGATGCCCATGAGTTAATCTCCCGCATGATGGGGTATTTAGAAGAAGTGAGCGCGGCCAGTACGGAATTGTTGGTGTGCAAGTTCGAGGACATACTGGACCAACTGGACGATCGGATTCCTATACCGGGTGTAGCGTTTAGTGATGATGAAGAGTCGGAGTCGGAGTCGGTGTCGGAGTCGGAGCCTATGCAGTCGCAGGATGATGTGCCTTTACCCAAACCGTATGCCGAGAAATTGAAAGCGCGTTTTTTACAATACCTAGGCCAGTTACCGGTGCTGGGGTTCAACTCGGGGCGCTATGATTTAAATATGGTGAAGGAATTTCTCTACCCTTACTTGGCCCAGGCGAATACCATCAAGTCGGTCATCAAGAAGATCAATAATCATATGGCCCTGACTACCACATCACTCCGTTTCCTGGATGTACGCAATTATTTGGCGCCTAATTATAGTTATGATCAGTGGGTGAAGGCGTATGACTGTGCACAAACGAAAGGTCTGTTCCCTTACACGTATATATCGACGCTCGACCGTTTGGCGGAAACACAGTTGCCACCGCGGCAGGCCTTCTTTAACGATTTGAAGCAAGTGGAATGTTCGGAAGACGCGTACCGTGAACTAGAGCAGGTATGGAACGACCAACACATGGAGACGATGCGAGATTTCCTTATATGGTATAATAACCTGGATGTGGTTCCTTTCCTGGAAGCGGCTGAGAAAATGGTTCAACTGTTTCGTCGTGAAATGCATGTGGACATCTTCAAGGAGTGTTTAAGTTTACCGGGTGTGGCGCTTCGCCATCTTTTCAAGCGTGTCCCACGTACTTTTCGTTGATACAGCAGAAAGATGCGGACATGCATGAGTGTTTAAAGGCGAACATTGTGGGTGGTCCCAGTCTTATATTCCACCGTTATCACGAGAAGGACGTGACTACTCTGCCGGGTGGAAAATCTTGTGCAAAGATTATCGGTTTCGATGCCAATGCGTTGTACTTGTGGTCACTCGCCCAACCTATGCCCAGTGGACATTATACACGTTGGTTGGCCGAAGGGCGCCATTTTACGCCCCAACGCGCTTCTTCCAAACATCTCGCCGACCAGTGGATAGATTGGGAAGCCTATCGACGGGGAATTACTATACGACACCAGACCAACGCCACAGAGAAGCGCATAGGCGATCGTCGCCTCCCCGTCGATGGGTTTGCCCTGGTGGGGAACACACCCACTGTATTCCAATTTTACGGTTGCTATTGGCACGGTCACGAATGCCATTTTAGTGCTGGGTGTTTCAACGACCGACGTGGGAAAACAGGTGAGGAATTACGGAAAGAAGTGGTGGAGAACGCGGATTATGTGAAAGAGAGAGGATACCATCTCATTGAGATGTGGGAGTGTCAATTTCACACCCTGTGTGAGGCCCTACCTCATTTACGGCGTTTCCTCAAAGAGCGCGAGTATCCGTTGTGTCGTCGTCGACTGCTGAGTCTACCCCAGATGTTCGACGCCATTCGTTCGGGGACCTGTACGGCTTTGTCGAATGTGATTTGCATGTTCCCGACACTCTCAAACCTGTCTTTGCCCAGTGCCCGCCCATCTTTAAGAACACGCTGGTGGGTCGAGATGATATTGGCGACACCATGGGAGCCTACGCAGATCAACACGAGTGTTTACCGCATCCGCGTCGCATGCTCATTGGTAGTATGTGGGCAGAGAAAATCTTGCTGGGCACTCCGCTGCTGCAGTGGTATATGCGGCACGGTCTGGAGATTACGAAAATACACCAAGTCATACAGTACGTACCTCACGCCTGTTTTGCGGCGAATGCCGACATTGTCACGTGTGCCCGTCGTCAAGGCGACCAAGACTCCAGTAAGGCCATCATCGGTGAAAGTTGGAAGCTCACGGGTAACGGCTATTATGGCAAAACGGTAACCAACCAGGATAAGCACGTGAACGTGAACATTTGTAATACTACTCAAGCCCGCAAAAAGGTCAATTCTCCTCTCTTTCGGTCGGTGGAGGTCATCGATGACGACACGTATGAAATCACTTTAGCCAAGAAGACTATCCGTTACAACTTACCCCTGCAGATTGGATGTATGGTATACCAGGTGGCCAAGCTGCGCATGCTGCAGTTTCTATATGACTTTATGGGTGTCTATTTTAATGCATCAGACTGGCAACTCATCGAGATGGACACGGACTCGGCCTACATGGCCGTCTCTAATGCGGATTGGGAGTCCCTGGTGAAACCCGAGTTACGGCACCAGTATGAGATGGAACGGGACCAGTGGTTACCGCGACGTGACCATTACCAGTATGATAAGCGGACGCCCGGGCTCTTCAAGCTGGAGTGGAGTGGGGATGCTATGATTGCGCTCTCCTCCAAGACGTATTACTGTTACGGGAGAGACGAAAATAAGTTTAGCTGCAAAGGAGTGAACCGGCGCGATCCCAACATCGACAAAGCTCTTTACCTGGACGTGTTGCAAAGCCAGGCCAGTGCGAGTGGCACGAATCGAGGATTCCGTGTGGTGGACCATCAGATGCGCACCTATATCCAGCAACGAGACGCCTTTACTTTCTTTTATCCCAAACGAAAAGTATTGGCCGACGGTGTCAGCACTACCTACTTGGACTTGTAAAAAATGTGGAACATTAACTGTGGAGTCACGAGTTATAAAAACTGTAAAAGTCAGGATGGCCGAGTGGTCTAAGGCGCCAGTTCTAAGTACTGGTGGGGTCATACCCTGCGTAGGTTCAAATCCTACTCCTGGCAGAACTTTTTTTTTAATCACTACTACTACTACTATTCTATGTGTACATTCCACCTGTATTCTATTTGTATATATCCTTCTTGTTGACTTAAATAAAGAGAGAGAGTCAAAATCATTTTTTTTTGTGTATTTTTTCAACTCTTTATTCAACAATGATTCACGTCAGAACGTCATAACAATATAATGTGATAATAATAGGGGGTCTGCGCATGTTTTAAGTGAACCAGAGAAATGGTGCATGTACATTAAACCGAGAGGCCGTCCAGTCATAGACCAGGACATCACGGTCTTCGGCTTGACAATAATCATCAAACATATGTACAATGGTGGACAGTGAATGTCCTCTACTCCGGTGAGTGAGATAAAATACACAGTACTGTCCGCACACACTACTCAAGGGGCCTTGTAATCTTTGCGTATTCCAACGCCACTCTGTCGTGGAGACGTCCATGAATTTCACTAAATCGGCATGGAGAGGTGCAAGTCCGTAGGAATCAAAGTATTCGCCTTGGCCTTGGGTGTCCACGTATACCGCTATCCAATGTTCACCGGGTCGACTCTTCGGGTCTGTATTTAGGATGTAGGCTGCAGGGGTGGTGGAGTGGATGGGAAACACATTGCGTGGAAATACACCTCGAAAGGGGATCTTGGGATCTCGCTGGAGTATGCGCATCAGCTGTTCTGTATCCATGGTTTAGTTGGCGAAGTCACACAGCACGTTTCTTTGCGCATCCACGCTGATGACGTTGTCAAACTCGGCATAGCAAATCACGTTGATGGTGCTGGGTAGAGCCACGGAGAAACGCAGTTCCAACCGTAGGTTTCCTTTCTTCAGTAAAGCCAGTTGATGATCGTGTTCCAAGGTAGGGGTGGGGTCAAAGGCGAACAATGTGTACCCACGGCTAAAGTCTTTTCGACTGATGGTATTGCCTTCGTCCTGGTTGTTTTGTCCTGTGGCTATAAACAGGTTCAGGTAGGACCGCACATAGTTTCCGTTAGTAAAGTCTGGTTGTAAGGGTCGGGCTGGAATTTGATGGCCGGCCACGTGCAGTGCCACAAAGTTGATGTTGAAATGATCAAATTTGAACGGATTCTCAGCCAAAGCTCCATTGAATGCGGTGTTGGTCACACACCCCACGGTAAGACGTTTAGGCAGATCTCCTAGAAATAAATTCTCTCTGTTGGCCATCATCGTCCCTGCGGGTACGGAGAACACCTTGGTCTGTACGCGTCGGATGGGATACAGGGCTGGTTTTTTCGCTAAGGCTTGCATGTGACTCAGCAACACCCCCTCTTGCAAATCTACCGTACGGACAAACAGGACTGCATCTTCAATGACGATCTTGGACTCGAGAGCGTCCGCCCCACCGGCCATTAAGGCAAACAAAGGTGAGGCACGGATCAACTTGATCTTGATGGTTACACCGTTCATCATGTAGCGATCTTGCATGAACAGATCGGTGTGCAGTCGTCCCATCATATCGATGGACTTGCTTTCGCTTGCTAATTTTTTGCGTCTGGCGTACCCAGTATTGCCAGGGAGTAGATAGTTGAAGTAGCCGGGTGTATCCCTGTGGTCCAGCTCAGCTTGTAAGTGTGATAGTTTGGCATCACTGCCGTACGACAACAGCGTCTCCAGGTAGGCTCGATACGGATAGGTATTGGTGGACGTACTGATGAGTCTATCGTTCAGACTGATATCCACCTGTTGGAACAGGGAGTGCAGCCAAAGATTCACCGGGCTTACATTTGTTTCGACCGCTAGGTTCGTCCCAT
>JAVTVY010041141.1:0-19242 GCA_036873755.1 Hanleya hanleyi
TTATAGAAAAATTTAACTCAAACATTCTCCTCCATGCTTGCTTCATTTTTCCTAGAAAACCCCTTAAAAATGTCGAAAAATGGTCAAATTCGGCTCAATTTCAAGAAAAATCTGTAAGAGCGATTTCAATTAAACTTCTTACTCACGTTCCCTGGTCCGGTCTCAACTTAAAAAGGCAAAAAAAAGGGGATATTAACCTATCCGTTTTTTGTCAGATTTTCTTCCCGTAAATGAATCCCGATTTTTAGTCACACCCAAGGGGCATAACTGAGGCAGGACAAACTTTACTCCATGATCCCGATCAGCGTGTAGACGAAGCCAGCACTCGATTTGTACGTACTCGTTTGCAGCGTTGGTAATGCTGAATAGGATGGCAGTATAGATATAAGCTATTAAGAAGACAAGAAGGGTATGATGTAGCAAGAACAAGGGGCAGTCTATCGTATTATGAAGAGTGGGGGGAGAGGGCCATTGCACTACCTTGAGAAACTTTGCGGAGGGGAGCCACCATAGAAGGAGCAGAAGGATATTTTTACGAAATTAATTATTCACATGTATCGTAATCTCAGAGTGTTTGCGAGTATGGCGGTATACAACACTTGCCAGTTATACATATTATTTTGGGGAATCCGACCGATAACTTTCCCCATACCCCATCTTTGTTTTGATCAATTTTGCCAATTCTAGCAGGATTTTCGAGAACAAAACTCAAAATTAACCTATTCCTTCTTAATAATGGTCATCCATTCGGCAATATGAAGGCCGTGGTTACTTTTCCGCTTTCCAATGATAGCAGAAACGCGGGAAAATGCAAATAAGCGATGTAACCAAGTCAAATTATTGGTAATTTTGCACTCAATTTTCTCTTAGAAACATGGGAAATACTTCAGAAACTTGAGAAATAATTTGTAAAACTATAATAATATACATCCATTCCATCCTTATGGACTGTAATGGGTTCTGCTTGTAAAAGAAAATTTACACTAGCAATTATATGCATTCTGATAGGACCTCGTTCTGCCATAATATCTGAAATCTCAGTCCAGGGAATAACTCCTGTATGGAATACAGTATGCAGTAACCTCGAAATTGCACATACTAATGGACACACTTTGTGGATTATTTTAATCGAACTCCTGATGCTTCTTTCCACCTGCTTCCCGAAAATGGAACTTCAGGTATAACTAGGCAGTCGAAAATTAAACAATCTGGCGTAATGATACATCTCCGCTCCGTAACGGAGTCTACATTAAGATAATGCATAGACTCCACTATTATGCTTTAAAGGGTGCACTCCGGAGATTCTTTTATTCGGCATGGAATAGACTATGGGTCCGTTTTTAGGCCACCAGTTGTCGCAAAACCTTCAACCCAAATCACTTATATGTATATATTTTCTGAAACTATTATTTTAAGATATAACACTGCTATGTTATAGAAAAATTTAACTCGAACATTCTTCTCCATGCTTGCTTCATTTTTCCTAGAAAACCCCTTAAAAATGTCGAAAAATGGTCAAATTCGGCTCAATTTCCAGAAAAAATCTGTAAGAGCGATTTCAATTAAACTTCTTACTCACGTTCCCTGGTCCGGTCTCAACTTAAAAAGGCAAAAAAAAAGGGAATGTTAACCTATCCGTTTTTTGTCAGATTTTCTTCCCGTAAATGAGTCCCGATTTTTAGGCACACCCAAGGGGCATAACTGAGGCAGGACAAACTTTACTCCATGATCCCGATCAGCGTGTAGACGAAGCCAGCACTCGATTTGTACGTACTTGTTTGCAGCGTTGGTAATGCTGAATAGGATGGCATTATAGATATAAGCTATTAAGAAGACAAGAAGAATTATGATGTAGCAGAACAAGGGCAGTCTATCGTATTATGAAATTAGAGAGGGGCCATTACTACGAAACTGCGGAGGGCCACCTTTTAAGGGGCAGGATGTTTTTTACGAAATTAATTATTCACATGTATCGTAATCTCAGAGTGTTTGCGAGTATGGCGGTATGCAACACTTGCCAGTTATACATATTATTTTTGGAAATCCGACCGATAACTTTCCCCCTACCCCATCTTTGTTTTGATCAATTTTGCCAATTCTAGCAGGATTTTCGAGAACAAAACTCAAAATTAACCTATTTCTTCTTAATAATGATCATCCATTCGGCAATATGAAGGCCGTGGGAGCCACTTTTCCGCTTTCCAATGATAGCAGAAACGCGGGAAAAATGCAAATAAGCGATGTAACCAAGTCAAAAATTATTGGTAATTTTGCACTCAATTTTCTCTTAGAAACATGGGAAATACTTCAGAAACTTGAGAAATAATTTGTAAAACCATAATAATATACATCCATTCCATCTTTATGGACTGTAAATGGGTTCTCTTGTAAAGAAAATTTACACTGGCAAATTTATATCATTCTGATAGGACCTCGTTCTGCCATAATATCCACCGAAATCTCAGTCCAGGAGGAGATAACTCCTGTATGGAATACAGTATGCAGTAACCTCAATTGTATACTAATGGACACACTGTGGATTATTTTAATCGAACTCCTGGTCTTCTTTCCACCTGCTTCCGAAAATAGAGCTTCAGGTATAACTAGGCAGTCAAAATTAAACAATCTGGCGTAATGATACATCTCCGCTCCGTAACGGAGTCTACATTAAGATAATGCATAGACTCCACTATTATGCCTTAAGGGTGCACTCCGGAGATTCTTTTATTCGGCATAGAATAGACTATGGCTCCGTTTTTCGGCCACCGGTTGTCGCAAAACCTTCAACCCAAATCACTTATATGTATATATTTTCTGAAAGAGCATGATGAAACTATTATTTTAAGATATAACACTGCTATGTTATAGAAAAATTTAACTCGAACATTCTCCTCCATGCTTGCTTCATTTTTCCTAGAAAACCCCTTAAAAATGTCGAAAAATGGTCAAATTCGGCTCAATTTCCAGAAAAATCTGTAAGAGCGATTTCAATTAAACTTCTTACCCACGTTCCCTGGTCCGGTCTCAACTTAAAAAGGCAAAAAAAAGGAATGTTAACCTATCCGTTTTTTGTCAGATTTTCTTCCCGTAAATGAGTCCCGATTTTTAGGCACACCCAAGGGGCATAACTGAGGCAGGACAAACTTTACTCCATGATCCCGATCAGCGTGTAGACGAAGCCAGCACTCGATTTGTACGTACTGTTTGCAGCGTTGATAATGCTGAACAGGATGGCATTATAGATATAAGCTATTAAGAAGACAAGAAGAATTATGATGTAGCAGAACAAGGGCAGTCTATCGTATTATGAAATTAGAGACGGGCCATTACTACGAAACTGCGGAGGGCCACCTTTAAGGGGCAGGATGTTTTTTACGAAATTAATTATTCACATGTATCGTAATCTCAGAGTGTTTGCGAGTAGGGCGGTATGCAACACTTGCCAGTTATACATATTATTTTGGGAAATCCGACCGATAACTTTCCCCCTACCCCATCTTTGTTTTGATCAATTTTGCCAATTCTAGCAGGATTTCGAGAACAAAACTCAAAATTAACCTATTTCTTCTTAATAATGGTCATCCATTCGGCAATATGAAGGTCGTGGTTACTTTTTCGCTTTCCAATGATAGCAGAAACGCGGGAAAATGCAAATAAGCGATGTAACCAATTCAAATTATTGGTAATTTTGCACTCAATTTTCTCTTAGAAACATGGGAAATACTTCAGAAACTTGAGAAATAATTTGTAAAACCATAATAATATACATCCATTCCATCCTTTATGGACTGGTAAAATGGGTTCTCTTCTTGTAAAGAAAATTTACACTCGGCAAATTTATATCATTCTGATAGACCTCGTTCTGCCATAATATCCACCGAAATCTCAGTCCAGGGGGAGATAACTCCTGTATGGAGTACAGTATGCAGTAACCTCAATTGTATACTAATGGACACACTGTGGATTATTTTAATCGAACTCCTGGTCTTCTTTCCACCTGCTTCCGAAAATAGCGCTTCAGGTATAACTAGGCAGTCAAAATTAAACAATCTGGCGTAATGATACATCTCCGCACCGTAACGGAGTCTACATAAAGATAATGCATAGACTCCACTATTATGCCTTAAGGGTGCACTCCGGAGATTCCTTTATTCGGCATAGAATAGACTATGGCTCCGTTTTTCGGCCACCGGTTGTCGCAAAACCTTCAACCCAAATCACTTATATGTATATATTTTCTGAAAGAGCATGATGAAACTAATATTTTAAGATATAACACTGCTATGTTATAGAAAAATTTAACTCGAACATTCTCCTCCATGCTTGCTTCATTTTTCCTAGAAAACCCCTTAAAAATGTCGAAAAATGGTCAAATTCGGCTCAATTTCCAGAAAAATCTGTAAGAGCGATTTCAATTAAATTTCTTACTCACGTTCCCTGGTCCGGTCTCAACTTAAAAAGGCAAAAAAAAAAGGAATGTTAACCTATCCGTTTTTTGTCAGATTTTCTTCCCGTAAATGAGTCCCGATTTTTAGGCACACCCAAGGGGCATAACTGAGGCAGGACAAACTTTACCCCATGATCCCGATCAGCGTGTAGACGAAGCCAGCACTCGATTTGTACGTACTCGTTTGCAGCGTTGATAATGCTGAATAGATGGCATTATAGATATAAGCTATTAAGAAGACAAGAAGAATTATGATGTAGCAGAACAAGGGCAGTCTATCGTATTATGAAATTAGAGAGAGGGGCCATTACTACGGAAATCAGTGGAGGCCACCTTTAAGGGCAGGATGTTTTTTACTGAAACATTATCTCTACATGTATCGTAATCTCAGAGTGTTTGCGAGTATGGCGGTATGCAACACTTGCCAAGTTATACATATTATTTTGGGAAATCCGACTGATAAACCTTCCTCCTACCCCATCTTCTTTGTTTTGATCAATTTTGCCAATTCTAGCAGGATTTTCGAGAACAAAAACTCAAAATTAACCTATTTCTTCTTAATATGGTCATCCATTCGGCAATATGAAGGCCGTGGTTACTTTTCCGCTTTCCAATGATAGCAGAAACGCGGGAAAATGCAAATAAGCGATGTAACCAAGTCAAATTATTGGTACTTTTGCACTCAATTTTCTCTTAGAAACATGGGAAATACTTCAGAAACTTGAGAAATAATTTGTAAAACCATAATAATATACATCCATTCCATCCTTTATGGACTGTAAATGGGTTCTCTTGTAAAGAAAATTTATACTGGCAAATTTATATCATTCTGATAGGACCTCGTTCTGCCATAATATCCACCGAAATCTCATTCCAGGGGGAGATAACTCCTGTATGGAATACAGTATGCATTAACCTCAATAGTATACTAATGGACACACTGTGGATTATTTTGATCGAACTCCTGGTCTTCTTTCCACCTGCTTCCGAAAATAGCGCTTCAGGTATAACTAGGGCAGTCAAAATTAAACAATCTGGCGTAATGATACATCTCCGCTCCGTAACGGAGTCTACATTAAGATAATGCATAGACTCCACTATTATGCCTTAAGGGTGCACTCCGGAGATTCCTTTATTCGGCATAGAATAGACTATGGCTCCGTTTTTCGGCCACCGGTTGTCGCAAAACCTTCAACCCAAATCACTTATATGTATATATTTTCTGAAAGAGCATGATAAAACTATTATTTTAAGATATAACACTGCTATGTTATGGAAAAATTTAACTCGAACATTCTCCTCCATGCTTGCTTCATTTTTCCTAGAAAACCCCTTAAAAATGTCGAAAAATGGTCAAATTCGGCTCAATTTCCAGAAAAAATCTGTAAGAGCGATTTCAATTAAACTTCTTACTCACGTTCCCTGGTCCGGTCTCAACTTAAAAAGGCAAAAAAAAAGGAATGTTAACCTATCCGTTTTTTGTCAGATTTTCTTCCCGTAAATGAGTCCCGATTTTTAGGCACACCCAAGGGGCATAACTGAGGCAGGACAAACTTTACTCCATGATCCCGATCAGCGTGTAGACGAAGCCAGCACTCGATTGTACGTACTCGTTTGCAGCGTTGATAATGCTGAATAGGTTGGCATTATAGATATAAGCTATTAAGAAGACAAGAAGAATTATGATGTAGCAGAACAAGGGCAGTCTATCGTATTATGAAATTAGAGAGGGGCCATTACTACGAAACTGCGGAGGCCACCTTAAGGGGCAAGATGTTTTTTACGAAATTAATTATTCACATGTATCGTAATCTCAGAGTGTTTGCGAGTATGGCGGTATACAACACTTGCCAGTTATACATATTATTTTGGGGAATCCGACCGATAACTTTCCCCATACCCCATCTTGTTTTGATCAATTTTGCCAATTCTAGCAGGATTTTCGAGAACAAAACTCAAAATTAACCTATTTCTTCTTAATAATGTTCATCCATTCGGCAATATGAAGGCCGTGGTTACTTTTCCGCTTTCCAATGATAGCAGAAACGCGGGAAATGCAAATAAGCGATGTAACCAAGTCAAATTATTGGTAATTTTGCACTCAATTTTCTCTTAGAAACATGGGAAATACTTCAGAAACTTGAGAAATAATTTGTAAACCATAATAATATAAATCCATTCCATCCTTTATGGACTGTAAATGGGTTCTCTTGTAAAGAAAATTTACACTGGCAAATTTATATCATTCTGATAGGACCTCGTTCTGCCATAATATCCACCGAAATCTCAGTCCAGGGGGAGATAACTCCTGTATGGAATACAGTATGCAGTAACCCCAATTGTATACTAATGGACACACTGTGGATTATTTTAATCGAACTCCTGGTCTTCTTTCCACCTGCTTCCGAAAATAGCGTTTCAGGTGTAACTAGGCAGTCAAAAATTAAACAATCTGGCGTAACGACACATTTCCGCTCCGTAACGGAGTCTACATTAAGATAATGCATAGACTCCACTATTATGCCTTAAAGGGTGCACTCCAGAGATTCTTTCATTCGGCCTGGAATAGAATATGGGTCCGTTTTTCGGCCACCAGTTGTCGTAAAACCTTCAACCCAAATCACTTATATGTATATATTTTCTGAAAGAGCACGATGAAACTATTATTTTAAGATATAACACTGCTATGTTATAGAAAAATTTAACTTCGAACATTCTCCTCCATGCTTGCTTCATTTTCCTAGAAAACCCCTTAAAAATGTCGAAAATGGTCAAATTCCGGCTCAATTTCCAGAAAAATCTGTAAGAGCGATTTTAATTAAACTTCTTACACACGTTCCCTGGTTCGGTCTCAACTTAAAAAGGCAAACAAAAGTGGGTGTTAACCTAACCGTTTTTTGTCAGATTTTCTTCCCGTAAATGAGTCCCGATTTTTAGGCACACCAAGGGGCATAACTGAGGCAGGACAAACTTTACTCCATGATCCCGATCAGCGTGTAGACGAAGCCAGCACTCGATTTGTACGTACTCGTTTGCAGCGTTGATAATGCTGAACAAGATGGCATTATAGATATAAGCTATTAAGAAGACAAGAAGAATTATGATGTAGCAGAACAAGGGCAGTCTATCGTATTATGAAATTAGAGAGGGGCCATTACTACGAAAACTGCGGAGGGCCACCTAATCATAAAATACCATGTATTGATTTGAAGCAAACTCAACCAGTCAACTGAATGATATTACAAATATTAATAAAACAATAAGCCAATAAAATTGTTCAAGTGGGGTCAAACCTGGTGGAATATTAACTTCAAAGAATTTGAGGGGGACCAAAAATCCGCAACTGTGGACTAAGCCCTTTAAGTGAAGGGTACTTTTTGTGGATTTTTTTTATCTACTCCTTTCAATCTATGGGTCTGTACAAGTATAATGATATATGACACTCAATGGTTGAAAGTCATATTAAGATAAAACAGAGCCATACCTTTCCCCCTACCCCATTCATATTTTGACAGTTTTTGCGACGCCATTTTGCCAGGCTAGACCGCTATGTCAAATTTGAATTTATCTGACTGAAAATTTTGCATTCAGTACTAATATTGTTTACAATTATGTTGCACACAATTCAAAACAATGATATTCACACCCAACACAGGACTGGAATTATGAAACCAGCACAGGGGCTTGGGCTAGAAGGGGGGGGGAGGGGTGGATAACTCTTAGCATAGCAGGGGAATCCGAATATCTGTTACATTGTGTATAGTATAGTATTGCCAACTCCAATGCTGGTTTTATGGGGGCGGGGGGGGGTAGGGCTGTTTTAATGGTCCCAGAGGAATTATTCTGTGACACTAAAACTTTTGAAAAATTCCTGGGACAATTGAACCCCCGCTCCCTCCCCCCGATAAAACACCAACATGGATGTTGGCAATTCTACACACCTTTTAACAGATATTTCCTGGCCATGCTAAGAGTTACCCCTCCCCCCTTTCTAGCCCAAGCCCCTGTGCTGCTTTAATAATTTCAGTCCTGTGTTGGGTGTGAATAGCATTGCTTTGAATTGTGTTCAACTTGATAGAAAACAATATTAGTTCTGGATGGAAAATTTTAGTCAGATATGCAAATTTAATGTTACCTGAGAAAATGCCTGTTCTGTCATATAGGTAGCAGTCTACAGAAGGGCCATGGCATCTGAAATTAAGCAGTAGGCAGGTTCATTTTATGCTAAACAGCAACCGTATTATGAGAGAACCCCCATAGAACTATATATTTTCTGAAAGAGTAGGCTCTTGCCATGAAGCTGAGACAGATGTAAACATAGCTGACCGAAATCAGGGTCCCCATAACCCCTACTGAACATGCCCCAAACTTCAGGAAAATCCTCTAAATTTGGCCCAAAATAGGTCATATTCTCTCCCCATCACAGAAAAAACTTGACAATCGATTGCTTTGAAACTCACCGACACTGTGCCCAGTCGAAGAAGGATCAACAAAAATTGGCAAAGAAAATCGGGGGTCGCCCACGCGGATTTCAAGCTCATTTCCCCACTGCAAAATATACCATGTGCTCGCAAGCAGAAAAAGGCCCCAATTTACAGCCACACTTTCGCACTTCCATCTTCATAGAGAAGCATTGGCCAATCTAAGGGTGCACTCCGGAGATTCTTTTATTCGGCATAGAATAGACTATGGCTCCGTTTTTCGGCCACCGGTTGTCGCAAAACCTTCAACCCAAATCACTTATATGTATATATTTTCTGAAAGAGCATGATGAAACTATTATTTTAAGATATAACACTGCTATGTTATAGAAAAATTTAACTCGAACATTCTCCTCCATGCTTGCTTCATTTTTCCTAGAAAACCCCTTAAAAATGTCGAAAAATGGTCAAATTCGGCTCAATTTCCAGAAAAATCTGTAAGAGCGATTTCAATTAAACTTCTTACTCACGTTCCCTGGTCCGGTCTCAACTTAAAAAGGCAAAAAAAAGGGGTGAAAACCTAGCCGTTTTTTGTCAGATTTTCTTCCCGTAAATGAGTCCCGATTTTTAGGCACACCCAAGGGGCATAACTGAGGCAGGACAAACTTTACTCCATGATCCTGATCAGCGTGTAGACGAAGCCAGCACTCGATTTGTACGTACTCGTTTGCAGCGTTGATAATGCTGAACAGGATGGCATTATAGATATAAGCTATTAAGAAGACAAGAAGAATTATGATGTAGCAGAACAAGGGCAGTCTATCGTATTATGAAATTAGAGAGGGGCCATTACTACGAAACTGTGGAGGGCCACCTTAAGGGGCAGGATGTTTTTTACGAAATTAATTATTCACATGTATCGTAATCTCAGAGTGTTTGCGAGTATGGCGGTATGCAACACTTGCCAGTTATACATATTATTTTGGGAAATCCGACCGATAACTTTCCCCCTACCCCATCTTTGTTTTGATCAATTTTGCCAATTCTAGCAGGATTTTCGAGAACAAAACTCAAAATTAACCTATTTCTTCTTAATAATGGTCATCCATTCGGCAATATGAAGGCCGTGGTTACTTTTCCGCTTTCCAATGATAGCAGAAACGCGGGAAAATGCAAATAAGCGATGTAACCAAGTCAAATTATTGGTAATTTTGCACTCAATTTTCTCTTAGAAACATGGGAAATACTTCAGAAACTTGAGAAATAATTTGTAAAACCATAATAATATACATCCATTCCATCCTTTATGGACTGTAAATGGGTTCTCTTGTAAAGAAAATTTACACTGGCAAATTTATATCATTCTGATAGGACCTCGTTCTGCCATAATATCCACCGAAATCTCAGTCCAGGGGGAGATAACTCCTGTATGGAGTACAGTATGCAGTAACCTCAATTGTATACTAATGGACACACTGTGGATTATTTTAATCGAACTCCTGGTCTTCTTTCCACCTGCTTCCGAAAATAGCGCTTCAGGTATAACTAGGCAGTCAAAATTAAACAATCTGGCGTAATGATACATCTCCGCTCCGTAACGGAGTCTACATTAAGATAATGCATAGACTCCACTATTATGCCTTAAGGGTGCACTCCGGAGATTCTTTTATTCGGCATAGAATAGACTATGGCTCCGTTTTTCGGCCACCGGTTGTCGCAAAACCTTCAACCCAAATCACTTATATGTATATATTTTCTGAAAGAGCATGATGAAACTATTATTTTAAGATATAACACTGCTATGTTATAGAAAAATTAAACTCGAACATTCTCCTCCATGCTTGCTTCATTTTCCCTAGAAAACCCCTTAAAAATGTCGAAAAATGGTCAAATTCGGCTCAATTTCCAGAAAAAATCTGTAAGAGCGATTTCAATTAAACTTCTTACTCACGTTCCCTGGTCCGGTCTCAACTTAAAAAGGCAAACAAAAGTGGGTGTCAACCTGCCGTTTTTTGTCAGATTTTCTTCCCGTAAATGAGTCCCGATTTTTAGGCACACCCAAGGGGCATAACTGAGGCAGGACAAACTTTACTCCATGATCCCGATCAGCGTGTAGACGAAGCCAGCACTCGATTTGTACGTACTCGTTTGCAGCGTTGATAATGCTGAATAGGATGGCATTATAGATATAAGCTATTAAGAAGACAAGAAGAATTATGATGTAGCAGAACAAGGGCAGTCTATCGTATTATGAAATTAGAGAGGGGCCATTACTACGAAACTGCGGAGGGCCACCTAACTGGCAAAATACCATGTATTGATTTGAAGCAAATCAACCAGTCAACTGAATGATATTACAAATATTAATAAACAATAAGCCAATAAAAATTGTCATGGGGTCAAACCTGGTGGAATATTAACTTCAAAGAATTTGAGGGGGACCAAAAATCCGCAACTGTGGACTAAGCCCTTTAAGTGAAGGGTACTTTTTGTGGATTTTTTTTTATCTACTCCTTTCAATCTATGGGTCTGTACAAGTATAATGATATATGACACTCAATGGTTGAAAGTCATATTAAGATAAAACAGAGCCATACCTTTCCCCCTACCCCATTCATATTTTGACAGTTTTTGCGACGCCATTTTGCCAGGCTAGACCGCTATGTCAAATTTGAATTTATCTGACTGAAAATTTTGCATTCAGTACTAATATTGTTTACAATTATGTTGCACACAATTCAAAACAATGATATTCACACCCAACACAGGACTGGAATTATGAAACCAGCACAGGGGCTTGGGCTAGAAGGGGGGGGAGGGGTGGATAACTCTTAGCATAGCAGGGGAATCCGAATATCTGTTACATTGTGTATAGTATAGTATTGCCAACTCCAATGCTGGTTTTATGGGGGCGGGGGGGGGGGGTAGGGCTGTTTTAATGGTCCCAGAGGAATTATTCTGTGACACTAAAACTTTTGAAAAATTCCTGGGACAATTGAACCCCCCTCCCTCCCCCGATAAAACACCAACATGGATGTTGGCAATTCTACACACCTTTTAACAGATATTTCCTGGCCATGCTAAGAGTTACCCCTCCCCCTTTCTAGCCCAAGCCCCTGTGCTGCTTTAATAATTTCAGTCCTGTGTTGGGTGTGAATAGCATTGCTTTGAATTGTGTTCAACTTGATAGAAAACAATATTAGTTCTGGATGGAAAATTTTTAGTCAGATATGCAAATTTAATGTTACCTGAGAAAATGCCTGTTCTGTCATATAGGTAGCAGTCTACAGAAGGGCCATGGCATCTGAAATTAAGCAGTAGGCAGGTTCATTTTATGCTAAACAGCAACCGTATTATGAGAGAACCCCCATAGAACTATATATTTTCTGAAAGAGTAGGCTCTTGCC
Organism: Hanleya hanleyi; assembly: GCA_036873755.1. Taxonomy (NCBI): domain Eukaryota; kingdom Metazoa; phylum Mollusca; class Polyplacophora; order Lepidopleurida; family Hanleyidae; genus Hanleya; species Hanleya hanleyi. The sequence goes on from JAVTVY010041141.1 coordinate 12,276, forward strand.
ATGAAGCTGAGACAGATGTAAACATAGCTGACCGAAATCAGGGTCCCCATAACCCCTACTGAACATGCCCCAAACTTCAGGAAAATCCTCTAAATTTGGCCCAAAATAGGTCATATTCTCTCCCCATCACAGAAAAAAACTTGACAATCGATTGCTTTGAAACTCACCGACACTGTGCCCAGTCGAAGAAGGATCAACAAAAATTGGCAAAGAAAATCGGGGGTCGCCCACGCGGATTTCAAGCTCATTTCCCCACTGCAAAATATACCATGTGCTCGCAAGCAGAAAAAGGCCCCAATTTACAGCCACACTTTCGCATTTCCATCTTCATAGAGAAGCATTGGCCAATCTAACTGGCAAAATACCATGTATTGATTTGAAGCAAATCAACCAGTCAACTGAATGATATTACAAATATTAATAAACAATAAGCCAATAAAAATTCTCATGGGGTCAAACCTGGTGGAATATTAACTTCAAAGAATTTGAGGGGGGCCAAAAATCCGCAACTGTGGACTAAGCCCTTTAAGTGAAGGGTACTTTTTGTGGATTTTTTTTTATCTACTCCTTTCAATCTATGGGTCTGTACAAGTATAATGATATATGACACTCAATGGTTGAAAGTCATATTAAGATAAAACAGAGCCATACCTTTCCCCTTACCCCATTCATATTTTGACAGTTTTTGCGACGCCATTTTGCCAGGCTAGACCGCTATGTCAAATTTGAATTTATCTGACTGAAAATTTTGCATTCAGTACTAATATTGTTTACAATTATGTTGCACACAATTCAAAACAATGATATTGTGACAAAAATTGATACTTCTGGTTTATCATCATCGAATGAACAGCTGACTTTATATAAATGACTGTTTACGCGAGGAATACAGATCTGACAGTGAAGTAAACAAATGCCATCCTCTGGACCTTCCTGTATTCCCGCATTTCACAATCCTATTTGTTTACGTTTTTATCGTCTGCTTCTGTCGGTATAATTCTATTGAAGTGGAAGGTTTTTGGCGGACCCCTCCTGTGTTCAATTGTAAGTTTATACTTGAAATAATTTTTCTTGTGTAAAATCCCGTCAGGATATGAAAGTACACATATTATATTATATTGTCCTGAAGTATAAAGTTTCAGAGTATAGTAGTTGTCGATATATTGATTTTTAAAATTATATTGGCCCTGCTAGATTTTACGATCGCCAGTGAGCCGCCATCTTGGTTTTAGCGAGCACCTGGATTTTGAACTAGAGAAAATCTTACATCTATCAACTTTAGGACTCTGTTCAGTACTCAAAAATAATATATCTTACAACTATGAGTGTTTAGACTTACCTTGCTGGAAACAATTTAGTCCGATAATGATTAGCTTTCTGTAGTTTGACAATCATTCTTGCCGTAACTGTAGCAAAAGTCAATGTTCTCGCCACATACACTCTGCGCACATTTGCTCACACGTTCAGGCTGGATAATCTGTCCTTCTTTGGTTAAAGAGCGTTTCCAATTTAAATTAGAGATAACAACGTGAAGCTCAGGAAATATGCTTCCAAGTGATATACGATTCACAGATTATCTGATCAAATTGATACCTATTTTGATGATAGAAACTGACATATGCCTTTTAGAAAAGAGCGTTCAAATTCCCGCCGCCTTGTTGAAAATCCTACAATCTGCTGCTAGTGACGTCATATTTTTGACTCGGCCTTCACCACAGCCAATCAAATTACTCGTTTCATTCAAGGCATAGTAACGTTACGTAATTGGTTAGCAACCAAAAACTATAAATAGGATCGAGAAATGACAAATGAACATTCGGTCTCGGAGAGGCGAAGGGCGAACATCTCCTAGCAATACTAAATACATACAAACAGTTGGAGTGCTGATTATTTAATATTCATGGTAAATAAAGAACACAAGATTAAGATCCAGCAAGTACAAATTTATTAAAGAATTACCTTGTAGTTACCCTCAAGGATTTACCTTCAGGAATTTACCCTCAAGGATTTACCTTCAAGAAATTACCCTCAAGAAATTACCTTCAAGGAATTACCCTCAAGGAATTACCTTCTAAGAAAATATATTTCTAGGAACATTTCAGTGTTGCCTATCTTGGTGGGAAATATTACCCCATATGAAATTACCCCAGGAACTTTCACATTTACAAATACCAACATAAAAGTACCCGTAAAAATAGTACCCTAGGAACTTTTATAACAGAAGCTGAAAATTGAGATACGGTACTTCAGGATAATAACTGGCATAAAGAAAGATGTTGTACATTCTGTAAATAAATTTGGAGACTTGTTAATGTTGAATTTGAACAATTTGTTTGGACAATTGATGATTTTTGAAGATAAGTTGAGAATTTGAAATAACATGTGACCACGACCAGTCAGACGGACTTGACAAACTACAGCTGAAATATATTAAGATAAATAAATACGAACCTACCTAGTAGCGGCGTCTCCATTGAGTAAGCTCGAACGTTACCAAGAACAGATGAAATTAACAGAAGAAGTTAACAGACGAAGTTAACAGAAGAAGTTAACAGTTGTAGTTAACAGACGAAGTAAACCGATGAAGTTAATGGGCAAAGTTAACAAAGTTAGAGACCTGGTGAACAGCGAAGTTGACAGGCTAAATTAACAGAAGAAGTCAACAGACAAGCTTGACAGAAGAAATAAACAGAGTTAGTCTAACAAAATAAGAGAATCAACCAAGTCGGACAATTAGGGTAAATTAAAACAAACAAGAAGATTAAAAACTAAAATAACTTACCTTGAAGTAATATATGGTGGCAGCGAAAAAGTGAACTTAGGAAATTAAGGGTAAGAGTTACCCCTAGTGGAAATCCGCTACAATTTGGTGGCAGCGGTGGGATAAAAGCTGTAGCCAATCAGAAGAGAGCATGGCTAGGCGTCGTGCAGAAATTGAAGAGCTGGACCCGGAAGTTTCCTTCAACTTCGAAAATCACCATGAAGAGGACGAAGATAAAGATCCCTCTCCGAGACCGTCTCCACGTGAGTCAGGAGGACATGTCGATTCTGCTCACGTGCATCGTCCTCAAAGTCATCGCCAAATGAAGCTTGAAAATTACAGCGGGGAAACTTCCTGGAAGGAATACTATCAAGTCTTCAAAACCATAGCCAGAATAAATCAATGGAGTGAACAAGAGAAGGCAGACTATCTCTTCGCTCACCTGCATGGTCCTGCAAGACAACTGGCGTGTACCCTAACAGATGAAGAACAGCAAGACTTCAACAGATTAGTAGCAATCCTCAGTTCCCGCTTCGGGCCAAGTGATCAAGCCGAGTTGTACCTCGCAGAGCTTCGGGGAAGAAGACGCAAAACTACGGAAACTCTACGGGAACTGGGACAAGCTATCCGCAAGCTTGCAACATTGGCCTACCCTGGAATGACGTCATATCATCTAGAAAGACTTGCCAAGACACACTTCATAGATGCGCTAGAAGATGCAGAGATGAGAATGCAGGTGTATCAAGGCAAACCTGAAGATCTTCAGCAAGCAGTCACCCTGGCTCTAGAGGTTGAGGGTTACCGAAAAATAGAAGAACAGAGAGGTGGTAATTCCTCAAGGAAATTTGTTAGGGAAGTGACTCAACACCCTTCAAAGGAGCTGGAGAAAAGAATCCAGGAAATAGAGGAAATGCTGAAGAAGATGTCAACTGGTGAAACCATGTCCAATAGCTTCAGACACCCAAGAGAAAGACGTCCATTGTCCAGCGTAGAATGTTACACGTGCCACGAAAAAGGACATTACAGCCGGGTTTGTCCGAGCAGGGATTTCATAGGCAAAGCACAGTCGGAAAACGGGGAACAACCGACCACAAGGGGCAAGGGAAGGTTGTAAGAGCCGAAAAGCTCCAAATACCGTCGTTGGAACGACATGGAAACTTCTCAAAGATAAAAGAAGAACCACACATAAGTGATTGTTCTGCAGCTCACCTGATAAAGACAGCGAATATTGGATCTAATGTTCCAGTGCTGGAGGTGGGAGAAAGGAGCACTGAGAGTGGACTTTATGTTCCAGTTCAGATAGGGGACATTACCTTTTCATTCTTAATTGATACCGGGGCCTGTGTTTCAATATTATCAAAAAGAGTTCTCTTCCGTTTACCCCTAAAAGATCAACCAGACGTAAAGCCCACTGCGGTCCAGTTGCTTACTGCAGATCATAAACCACTTAGTATCATCGGGATGTGCGAATTGGATCCAGGGATATTACCTGAACCAGCAAAACTAAAAATGGTTGTTGCAGACATCCAGAACGATGGTATCCTCGGCATGGACTTCTTAACGGAATTCAATTGTGAAATTCATCTTCAGAGAAGAAGTATAACCTGTAATGGGTTGCAGATTTTGTGTACAAGGCAACCTGAAGAAGCAGGGTATTGTCGCTTAATAGTTCCCCAGACTGTAGTCATTCCGCCTGGTGAACAAATGATTATTCCAAGTAAGCCCACAGGGTGTGGTCAGAGAATCTTGGGAAAATGGGCTATATGTGAACCTTTGGCAAACAAACAAAAACACACACAAATGATCATAGGTAGGACTCTTGTGGACACAGAAAGAGAATTTTATCCAATAAGAGTCATAAATGCAGGGACTGACTCTGAAGTAGTATATAAAGACACTACCATTGCAGTAATGAGTCCAATTCTATCCACTTCCGGAATAGTCGAACAAGAAGATGAAGCTATCATAGAAGAAGTCAGAGAAACATCCTCCAAGTATGTCTGTAATCTTAGCAAATCAGAATCAGAATTACCTGAATATTTGAAGTCCGTATATGAGAGAAGTACGGAGAAGATGGAGCTTAAAGATAAATGCAAGGTAAAGGCACTGTTATTGGAATTTTCAGACATCTTTGCTAAGGATGACGCAGATTTGGGCAGGGCAGAGGGTGTGCAACATTCAATCAACACAGGAAATGCCCCACCATTGCGACAAGCACCCAGACGTTTACCAATACAGAAGCAAGACGAGGCAGACAAACAGATAAAGGACATGTCTGACAGGGGTATTATCGAGAGATCAACAAGTCCTTGGGCATCCCCAATAGTATTGGTAACCAAGAAGGATGGGAGTACTCGATTCTGCGTGGACTACAGACGCCTGAACAATGTTACTGTTAAGGACGCTTACCCCCTGCCCAGAATAGATGATTCGCTCAACTCACTCCATGGAGCCAGATGGTTTTCTACCCTTGATTTGGCTAGCGGATATTGGCAAGTGGATTTGGATGAGGATGCAAAGAAGAAATCCGCATTTACCTCCAGGAGTGGACTTTGGCAATTCAAGGTAATGCCCTTTGGCCTGTGCAATGCGCCCTCCACGTTCGAGAGGTTAATGGAAATGGCACTGGCCGGATATCAGTGGAACATTTGCCTGGTGTATTTAGATGACGTCATCATATTTGGGAAAACACTGGATGAAGCCATAGTTAACCTCAGGAAAGTCTTTCAGCGTTTACGACAAGCACATCTTAAGCTGAAGCCAAAGAAATGCCATTTGTTCCAGCAAAAAGTGGGCTACCTAGGACACGTGGTATCAGCTGAAGGTATCTCTACAGATGAGGAAAAGATCAAAGTCATTAAGGACTGGCCAACACCGACTAATGAGCATGAAGTAAGAAGTTTTCTGGGCCTAGCATCATATTACCGTCGATTTGTCAAGAATTTTGGGGAAACTGCAAGACCCCTGCATCGTTTGACAGAAGCCAACAAGGAATTCCTATGGACGGAAGAATGCGAAACTTCTTTCCGGCAATTACAACATCTGCTCATGAACAGCCCTATCTTAGCGTACCCCAGTTCACAGGGTGACTTTATTCTCGATACAGATGCCAGTGGATATGGAATTGGAGCCGTCCTGTCACAAAATCAAGGAGGTGACGAGAAGGTAATCGCGTATGCAAGTAGGGTCCTCAGTAAAGCAGAAAGAAACTACTGTGTTACCAGAAGGGAACTCCTAGCAGTGGTAACTTTTGTTAAACAGTTCAGGCATTATCTCATAGGTCGACACTTCACCATAAGGACCGATCACAGTGCTCTCAGATGGTTGTTAAATTTCAAAGAGCCCGAAGGACAGATGGCACGATGGTTGGGTCTGCTGAGTACCTTTGACTTCGATATCATCCACCGACCCGGAAAGCAACATGGTAATGCGGATGCATTGTCAAGAATGCCGTGCAAGTGGTGTGAGAAGTTTGGGTATGAAGAGCCTGATTCTGGTTTCATCCTTCCTGTGCTATTACCTGAGGAAAAGCGGAGTGTCACAGTCCAAACAGATCACACAGGACCAATCGGAACAACTGTAACCAAGGTTATGTGGGTACCGAAGTGTTGGAGTTACAAGGAGCGAGGGTTTCAAAAACGCAGGAACCTCAAACCACCGAAAGGCCAATATCAAGTTAAGGTTGTGACAAGACAACAAAAGCGACGACTAGACAAAGAACCCCAAACATCCTCAGATGACAATCCCTGGTCAAATCAACAACTGAAAGAAGCACAAGAATGTGACGAAAATTTAATGGTGATAATAGATGTCAAAAAGCAACATTCTGAACAACCTAACTGGGAAAAGGTCTCTTCTCAGAATAGAATAACAAAAGCCTACTGGGGAAAATGGGATCGTCTCAGCTTCATTGAGGGTGTTCTTCATCTTAAATGGGAATCAAATGATGGGTCAGAACATCGATGGTTATTAGTACTACCAAAGAATCTCCACAAGGAAGTGTTTCAGCAACTACATACAGCAAAGACTGCTGCACATCTTGGAATTCATAAAACCTACACCAAAATATCAGATCGGTATTACTGGCAGGGGATGAGGAAAGACGTTGAGCTGTGGTGTAAGCAATGCGACACATGTGCATCTCGGAAGTCACCTCCACGAAGGAAACAAGCACCCCTGCGACAGTATCAAGTTGGAGCTCCTATG